>CM067320.1:41139856-41384970 GCA_034231615.1 Meghimatium bilineatum | reverse complement strand
GAAGTAATTTGCATATATGCTCGGCTGCAACTGACAATAATTTTACTACATGCACTAGCGTTAGCTATAATTAACAAGGTTTCTCAGCGCGACAGAATATAGCCATATGTTAACACATAATGTGAACAATATGACATTAACGATTTTCTTAGTTATCACCTACTAATTGATTATTTTCAAGGTATGCTATTTCTCTTCCCCACTCTCCACGTTTTTGACGAGGATAAATATGAAATTATGAAAATATGTCATAGTTTCACCAATCAGTCAATTCTTCTCGCTTTGGTAAGGACGAGACTGGCGTAAATGCAAAAATAACATGAATTATGAAACAACGTCATGGCACAGTTTTCGTCAAGTGCTCAACAGCCTGTAAGTTGTTGACCAAAAACCGCATGACAAGTGTCACCTACTGCACTTGCTCATTAGCGATTAATGCAACATATCCGTGCATTATCCATGATACTCGACTTCCTGATGACTGGGTGAATCATGGGAGCAGTTTTTATTTGAAACTACTAATACCGGTAGGATTCGAATCCATGGATTGCTGGTTCCGTAGCTTAATTAACAGTAAACCACGGCGGATCCCGAGACAAACTCTCACGTTGTACTTCCGCCTGTACAATCCACGACATGTTATGCTTAATTGGTGAGTTCTTGTCACCACTGTTAATCTTATGTTGTGGATGGCTCTGGTCTATCGTAAAAACGTATATGATCTGACTTGGATGAGAGAATTACGAGTGTTCTAATAATAATCCAATGTATATTTCATTTTAACAAAAAAAACACATTCATAGTACATCCAAAAACAGAATTCATTTCCTCATAATGATTTCCTTTCTAGTTGATTATTTCGGAAATGTGAATTTATAAAAACATCCTACTCTATAATCAAAAACACAGAGAACTAGCTTAAGCAGAACAAGGCCAAGCAGCTGCTACTGATGCCACGATATAATTAATGTATGAAAGTCAGTGATTGTAACCTTGTATTATTTGCTCAACAAATTGTGTAGGACATAATTCAATCAACAATTATTCCTAGATAACGCAATTTGCTACTGCATTTTAAAGTTTTACCATCAAAATTGACTCCGGATTGGTTAGCAATCACTATAAAATTACTTAAGGAGAACTACAATATGCACAATTTCTGAGAAGTACATGAGATATTGTTTTCTTATACAAACCTAGTATATCATTTAATGTACATTTTTTTCGTGAACCATTCATTATGTACTAATAATTATACAGTGGAAGGTGTTAAACTTTTTTTAAATTGTGAAACATAGATATGGCTATGTCCGTGAAAGAAAGAGATGATGCATATACTTAAGTATTATCTGATAATAACACGTGTGATCGGTGCATATTCTCAGGAAGACTTGACAATACATAATACTTTTTGTTCCGTTCGCTTAGTATGAATCTATATCTGTAATTTCCACTTTATGCCAAGTCATCCAGTGAAAGACAGATTTCATAACTTAGCAATGGGGCGTCTTAAAATAAATAGATTATCCACTAGGCAAAATGGCTCCGTAGATCTCATACTTGTCTGAATTTGACAGCCTCCTAAACACTGTATCAGAACAAACCCCTTGGAGAGAGGACAGTGGATTAACTAATTATATCCAATCTGAGGTCAACCAAATTTTCAATGAGAATAACACAATAATGTACACCGTAAGACAGTTACAGTCGACTGGATGACGAAATTCCACAAGAAGTATGGATCAAAATATATACAAATGTGTCAGCAGAAAGCACAGTCAAAAATGGAGGAGCAGGAATACATACGTATATTTATCTATTCGCTAAACCATTTGTTGCCTTTCAGCGTCAGGGGCAGAAGAGTTTTCTGGAGATGGCCCTCGTGTGCTGAGTATAATGTAGAGTTTATCGCCTCGTATTTCGTGGTTCATCGTTTTCGTGGTCAGCCTCTAGGTCTGCCTTCACTGTATTTGTGTAGCATAGATTGCTGTGGTATGCTGTCTGATGGTAGTCTGCTGATATGTGTAAACCATTTAATCTGTTGCCTATTAATATATTCCCAGATTTGAATGGTACCGGTTCTTTGTCTAATGTAATAACATACGAATGGTACCGGTTCTCTGTCTAATGTATACGTACATATATAAAGTGACATATTCTTTCGAGAACGTTGTCTTCGTCGTGGATACTCTGAACGCCTCCCTGTTTCGGGCAAGCAGGCCTGCATTGATCTGAGACATGTGCATACATTCTTTGATTTCACTGGCCCATTTTCTTCTTGATCTTCCTCTTGCTGCCTGGCATCTTATCTTTTAGAAACAGCCTTACGATAGCATCATGTCGCTTTAATTGTCCAAAATACAGTAATCACTTTCTTATTATGGTATTTAGAAGCCACCCTTCATTTAGTTTCAGTAATTTCAAAACTTCATTGTTTTTCTTTTTCTCTGTCCATGATATTTGTACGGCAATCAATATAAAGTAACTGCGTGAAACGTAACAACAATTGTACTTACGTAAAACACAGGTTTTTATAATAGTTTCACACAGACACGACGGGCTATCAATACAGCTAGTGGGTAATGATGATATTTGTAGAATCTTTCTGTAGAACTTCATTTCAAATGAAATTATTTGTTTGGATATTGTCTTGTTTAAAGTCCAACTCTCGTTTAAAATCCATATGTTGTCAGTGGGAACACACATGATCTTAAAATGCTTGCTTTATTAATACGTTGTCATAGTGTTCTTATTTGTGTTAATTTAAGTGTTGCAATTGCGAGTTTTCTTCTAATCTCGACTGAATAATCTCCGGAACTGTTTGTATTTGCTCTCATATATTCGAATTTGTTTACACATTATATTTCTATATTGTCTACGATGATCATTGGTTTAATTTTTGTTATGTCTGTTGTCATAATTTTTGTTTTATGTACGTGTAGATATATATCTTGTATATCGCTGTATTTCTTTGTTGTTGTCATTGACATTGTATTTCACTCCTTAATAATGTGTGGTAAGGAGAACTGTGTCATCTGCAAATCCTATTTCTGGAATATCGTACTTGTATTGTACGAAACTCATTTGCCTCTAGTTCTTCTCATACATTTCTCATTATATTATCTGCATAAATGTTAAAAAGATAAGGGATAGAGTGCACACCTGTATCACTCCACTTTGAACAGCGAACCATTCATATGCTTCTCCATCCACTCTTACTACTGCTTGTTGTTCGTGATATAGTGTTTCAGTAAGATGTATTAGATGTTTGTGGAAACCCATGTCTCCCATGATGGACCACAGCTGGTGATGTTTAACACAATCAAACGCCTTGGTGTAGTCTATGAAAGACATATGTAGATCTAAGCTGTATTATATACATTTTTAAATTATATTCCTCATGCTGAATATGTGGTCTCATGTTCCTCTTCCTTCTCGAAAACGGCTTGAACTTCATGAATTTCTGTTTCTAATTTATGTTGTATTTTTTTCATTATGATCAGCAGTAGTATTTTTCTGGCTTAAATAAGTATTGTTACTGTTATATAGTTGGTACATAGTTGTAGGTCTCTTTTAGTGAATATATAGTTTACCCAAATAATGACTTCTCCGGAACTGTTTGTATTTGCTCTCATATATTCGAATTTGTTTACACATTCTATTTCTATATTGTCTACGATGATCATTGGTTTAATTTTTGTTATGTCTGTTGTCATAATTTTTTGGAAATTCTACGGGGAAATTCTATCATAATTGCGAGATAGAAATCGAGGCAATCAAAGTAGCAATTGAAAAACTACTGAGCAGCAATCTTGAATCAGAGCCAATAGTATTCCTGGCAGATGTAAAATCAGTAATATAAGTGATCCAATCCAGAAAACTACCAGACCTGTAAATACTACTGACCGAACTAAGCAATCAGCGTAAAGTAGCTATGCAGTGGATACCATCCCATTGTGGAATACCTGGAAACGAGAAAGCCTGTGGCTAAAGACTGAGCTGTTGATGATCAGTCAGATGTGTCAATATCGTACCATCGAAAGAAACAGAGGATCAGTGCAATTAGAAAGCCAATTCCAACGCAAGATGACTACCAAATTATGAACAGAATATAACAAATTGTCATTCTACGCCTCTACACAGCCATACTTATACAAAGTTCAAGGTCGGCAATGCGGTCATGTGTACATATGGACAGGCACTTCAGACAGCAGATCATATTCTTTAGAAATGCCAGGAATATAAAATGATGAGGCAAATACACTGCACCAGAAACAATAGTTTAAGAAAAACTCTAAGGACCTCTGTACGCGATACAGAACACAAACACGTTTTTAGAAGAAATAAAACTTCATATATGAGAATGTTCCAAGCGATGGAAGGTAGAAGAAAACATTTTGGAATGTTCCTTTTCAGCAACTAACATATCACAGCTCAAGTAGAGGTCCATAGAAATTTAACTACAGTGCTATCCCTTTGAGCCCGCATGTACGTCTCGTCATCTCGTTTTTATGTGCATTCTTGATGTGTTTGCGCTGAAAGCTTATGTTGCAAATCCACATGCCTAAAGAGTGCTGTTTTGCCAAACGTAAATTCTGATTACATAAGATTATGAAGTCGGATGTTTCCTCTTCCTACGCATATAATTGTAAGACATGGTCTGTTCATAATCTGATGTGTTGGTGTTTGTAACGTCATTTATCTATTTTCTCAAAAAGATTATTATTGTTGCCAGGAAAGCAAAGTAGAGCGATTACTTTTAGAAAAAAGCCTGCCTTTTTTCTGTTAACATGGCTATACTTTGCCTGTTCCTCCTCCACCATTGCCATGGTGAACTCCAATTCTCTCGATTCATAATTACTGCTCACGCCCTCGAGGACATCTAATCTAACTTCACTTCTCTCTCACCAAACGTTGCCGTCTTTCGGGTTTGTGTATTTCGCAGATAGAATTTTCCCCATCTCGCTTTGAGTCACTCGCTCCATTCTTAAAGCAAATTGTTTAAGTCGTCTTTATCTCCAGAGGCACAAACTTGCAGGGTGCAAGTTTCGTAGAGCCAGACGCAACACGTGCATCTGCAACTGGTCTGAATTCAAAACATTAATAAAGATGTTCAACAACTTCCTATCTATGGCTTCTTCCTCTATATATTTTCATTGGACATCTTCCTCTGCTAACTTAATCAACATATCGTTATATTGTCGGATAGTCTATCATGTTCTCTGCTTCAGGTATTCTAGTTTCGAAAATAAATTTATTGGGTTCCACTAGTCAACAAATTTTGAAAGTTTCTTTGTACGAGACTTTAAATCCATCATGCCTTATTTTATTTTTGGCATTCTGATTTCAAATATCATAAAGACATTTCCCAAATGGTTCTGATTTTTGTTTAATGATTAATTTACATTTCAATAATACATATTTCTTGTATACTTCTTTAATTTCTTTGGTGAAGAGTTATTTTTTTATACTTTAGCATTATACAATATGTTTATTACACATTCAATTAAATGATATTCCACCATAAAATGTTAGAACAAATAAAAAATACTATTTAAAGTTCACATGTAAAGTTTCTAAAAGACACATCTGAGTACCTACCGTCATTATTCGGTTGCTATTAGAGATCTCTTTACTTGCTTCTTGTCGGTGAAGTGTCTCTTGTCACAGTCCAACAGTAATCATCAAGCATTGAAGGGCTCCAATCGCGTTGATACCTTGTCTCCTTAGCAGCAATGTATTGGTAAAATGTTCACCATGTTCATCACTGACGGATCCGCAGTTTGACTTTAAAAACTCCTGGTGAGAATCCAAACAATGAATTTTTAAAGACATGTTGCAGCCTAAAATTCTACAATTTCTTTGTAATTATCAGATCCGTCGTTTCCAAGAAAATTGTCCACCACTGACTTAATTGTTAGTCACGCGTCTTTTTCCTTTCCATACAAATAGCAAATAAACTCATCATCGCGAAATGTTCGAAATTGCGAGTAACAAATACTCACTCTTTTATTTTAGCTATACTCAGTCTTTGAAATTTTCTGAAAAGGTAGAAAGCGTTATAAGTTTTATCTATTGCTTTGGCAGTAAGACCCAGCTTAATGTGCAAGAGTAGCAACACATTCTTGCTACTGTCAACAAGTTATGAGCTTTTCAACGTTCTTAATGTCACGCTGTAATGAATGTCTGACTTTTCATTATCTTCTGATGAATTGGTCACTTCGTGCACGATTATCCCACTGACAGAGAAAGCAACAGTGCTTGGTGTATTCACTCTGTAGTCCAAGAAAACATGCTACCACTTTTAGGTCAGCACACAGTGATGATGATCGTAGTTTATACATTTCAAAAGTCGCTTAATGTTTTCATATGTTCTTACAAATTAATTGAATGACCATCTGGAATTGGCAGTAAAACATTACCATTTTTTCAACAAACCATCTTTAAAACTTGTTTGGATGAATCAATGAAAAGAATCCACTCTTCCAAGTTGTAACTGATGTTGAGGCTTGCTATTCAACCAGAAATGTTTTAGCACACACACATGTCACCCTTTTAAAAAAAACAACTTAGTAAGCGGCTTCTGGCGGTTCCTAATAGCATAATTGTTAACATCCTTTACTAGAATATTCCTCTCTTTTAACCAGGAACCCATACGCTTCGCCTTGTTCTTGTGTATATTCAGACCTCTTACTAGATCATGTTGTTTACTTTGTGTTATTAAATGTGGTTCTGTAGGTATAGATTGTTCAAATTCTGGCTCTTTGTAGGTTGATGGTCCAGAAACACCAATGCCCTCTTCTTCGTCATCGGAAACAGCTGAACATGATTCTGGCACTTTTGGAACTGGTAGGAAGGGCATCATCGTGCGGTACATGTCGTATTGCAGAGGGGGTGCTTAGATATTGGAGAGTCCATTTTTTCCCTTTGATTTTCGATTCCTAAATGGAAGCACCATGCGAAAGTAACAGTTGTTGATTTTATTAATATAAATAACCAAAAAAATTTCGGAGGATGTCCTACAAAATGGAGATTGCAGCAGTAACCATACGAATAAGCAGGAAATACTAAGTAAGGTAGAAAGCTTATTAAATACATATTTATCAATAGTAAAAACTAAATAACTAACAATAAAACATAGTGCAAGAACTATTTTCTACGCTGCGGTCCAACCGCCCCTTTCTCATGAAACAAATAACAATAAAAAACGCAAAACCATAAAACGATTGCCAAATAGAATGACCTGTACCTGGTTCTGTCACCAAAATAGAACGCCAAGTGAGGTTACAACACGCATATATAATAAGTGAGAAATTGCGTCCGTTTACTATTATCCACCACCTTTATTTTATTTTATTAGTTGATTTTATTAGTTGGCTCTCTCCAAATCATTGGAATTGCAAATGTCATAGCTTGCCTTTTGCCAGTCAACCACAGTTTAAGATGTACATAACATGTATTGCAGCTCATTTGTGGTACCCGACTGTTATCTTGATCTATCCTACAGCCTAATTACAAGTTGCAATCTTTCTTAATCACTTTAAACATATTTCGTCTTTGTGATAGAAACGTCACGTTGACACATATATAACATATATTATTAACACTGCAAACATATGTCCTGGACATTTCTAAGAAAATGAAACTTTTGGGAAGCTTTCAGAAGGAAAACTGCAATACTAATATCGAAACTTAATTACAGATAAGATATTCATACACAAAAGTGATGTATTACTACTATCAGGAAGGAGTGTATCATATGTTTCTAATTACTTTTTGATTGATCAGAATTATTAATTCGACCTGCAACAGCTGTTGCGTCTTTATATATATATATATATATATACATATATCGACGATAATTTAAAAACAAATGTTGCAGTTATCTAAAGAAACGAGAGCAAATGAAAATTTTAACATACAATTTTCACTTTCAGTACCCCAAAATTAGTTACTATCAAATTTTTTAATTACTAGTACAGTTTTGATGTTGACTAGTTTTCGTAGTCTCATAATTTGTAAACCTGAAGAATGTTTTCAACGTGTCCAACTGACAAAAGGAAATTCAAATAGTCAATCCGAAGCACTATCTCCGGTGTTCTGAAGACTACAGTTGTTGTACTCAACTTACTAATTGTTTCTACGTCTTCCTTCCGAATCCTTAGTTGTCTGTTAACCTTTCTTGAAACGGCGTGGGGATTTGTCGCTGGCTGCAGCTAAAATGCGTTCATCAATTGTTGAACACCGATATTATCTATTATCTCCGTAATTACCAAGGGCTTCATATTTGCATGAATATATTATTTTGCATGTATGGTTAACGCACTGGTTTCGAATATGAGCGACGCTGGGTTCTTAAAATCAGATGTTTTTCAAATCCCAACCACTCCCGGGTCGACCCAGCCTAAAATGGGTACGGAATTAATCCGGAAAGTAAACACTGCGAGGAAGAGGAGACCGCGCTCATTTGCAGAGCCATTGAAATGTGAGATCGCTAAAATGTCCCACGACCTATTAATACATAATATGGGTTACTTTACTTTTTACATTACGAGTTTGATCAAGAACTATATGGGTGAAGACAATCATACAATCTTAGAGAAATGGACAATGCAACCCACATGATCAACGACAGATAACTCCGACTTTCCCCCACGATACCTAACAGCTTTTTTGGATGAACCCATTCAAATACTATCCATGTTGGCTACGACCTTGTTGATTCCATTCGAGAGCATATTTCTTCAGAATAACTAATCGTATGAACATCACCATGATTTCCCAGGTGCATATGACTATAAATGTGTACCAGTGTTAAATAATTGTACAGAGACCGCGCCCTATAGATCAGTGGTTATCATTGAAGTCGTAGGGTCACCACAGCGACTGTAAGTGAGCACGGAACGAACATAAATTGTATACTCGGAGAATTGCGGAAAACCAGCCTATTTGGCCGTATATATATATATATATATATAAAGAGGAAGGTAATTAGTTCAACGACAAATAATGAGATATATGCTCAGTCATATATATATATATATAGCTCCAAGGAAGGATGCTGTAAGAATAAAATTCGCTACGCAAGACACCACAGTAAAATAATTGTTGGGTAAGAATGTACTGGTAGAATGAAGGACCTGGAAATGAAGCGTTGTCCTGCAAGAAACGAGTGGCATGTAGGAATTACAAGGACAGTTATGAACTAACACAGAATAGGAACAGTCAGCTGCCACATGCCGAAGGAAATACTGAATATTATATCGAAGCAAATATGGACCGTATTGCCATGATGATGATTGGGCGACTACCTAACTGGAAGAGCAATGTATATGTAAGAGAGGCAAAGTAGTAAAATTGCTATGTATGTGTATCACACCCCAAAAGGTTGATACACACTGCTTCAGATTACGTGAACATGATGACATCATACTTCAGCAAAATAACAGGATGGTTATCACGAGATATGCTTTCATGTAGGAAGCCCAATATGGAAAATCAAGTAGCTTCTAAAGCATGATGTTAACATATGGCATGAATAATAATATACAAAGAACACATAAGAACGACGTAACTATGTGGCTGGAAATGACAAAAATATACCCATGATTTACATGAGGGATGTAAATATGTGATTTAAATATTACATTAATATTCCCAAAACATACAAGATAAATGATATTTTGTGAGTAGAAATGACAAAAATACGACCATAACATACGCTACATATATTACAATGTACATAGAAATGACAAATTGCAAATCAGTATACAAAATAAAAAATTATACTTTTTAAGGCAATACAATTTGTTCATTATAATTCTTGAAATATGGATGTTCATAAATATATGGAGAGTCACGGAGAGAACTTGAACTACAGGCAACAATACTGTCTAATTCAAATCGTCATGTTTCATGAAAGTCTGCTTCCTGAAAACTCAAGCCTGAGGGACGAACACTCCAAACCCACTCTCCCACTAGGACACGAGATGCTTCTTGAATGTATGTCATGTAATATTTCCAGCCGACAGACAACATCGCCGTTTTTAGAAGTAAAATTTCAAACTTAATTGGCCTCTCGGGGTGTACAGATCATTTACATTCAGGATCGATGTTATGACTGACGTCATGCGTCTAAAGAAGCCCAATTGGATGAGAAATACAGACCACACAATTATGACACATACACTTGTATTCTAGTATTATCAGCCATTTTTCTGTATTCTTGGTACAGGAAATGATGTCACTCAGACAACATCTCAATATTTGTATGTCTTCTTCTGTTGCTCAGGAAACAGCAGTATATTCCTGCTTTCTATTTATCTGACAGACATACTCTTCATGTATATATATATATATATATATATATATATATATATATATATATATATATATATATATATATATATATATATATATTTGCCCTGTCTGTGTACGTTATTCTTCATCTTTTCAGCTTTTCGCTTTTTCTTCAAAATATTAGATTATGCAACCATTTACTCACTGTTTATACTTACGTGGTGGCTGCCACACATTTTCAGAGAATCAGTTTTTAATACAACTATATGTATCTACACAAGTGCCTAATCTTTCTTTCTCCCACCATCTCTCTCTGTTTTTCTAGTGGTATATCTTGTTTGTCTGTAAATATTATGTAGCTTACAACATCAGTATCCTCCATTAGTTTCCAAGTATTCATTTCTGGTATTTCGCAAATGTATTTTCACATAGTCTGCTTATGATTAACTTTTTTATGTGTTTTCCAATGTGGGGCGCAACCCCATAGGAGGGGGAGGACAATGTTATTGGTCACAAAGGGTGGGGGAGGATGAATTCCCTAAAATGTTATGAAATATTTCAATTTCTGAATATAAAACAGTATGTATAAGTTACATTGCGTGGGTGATAATTTTAGAAAGACTTGGGTGGGGCATGGTAAATAAAATAGAAGATTGGGAAACTGTGATTTATATAGTTGAAATCTTGCAATTTCAAGAAATTATATATATATATATATATATATATATATATATATATATATATATATATTACTTCATTGCGTATACATGGAGATATTAGAACTGATGCTGATGTATCATCATCTCTCTCGCTCTGTCTCTCTGTTCTCTCGTACCGTTATTTTGAAAAAAGTATGTTATATATATGATGTGTTCTGTAGATAAATTCAAAATAAATTAATATTGGAACTATCATCAATTTTGTTCGAGTGAACGCAGAGAAACACGTTTCAGAAACGTTTAAGAAACATACATAAATTAATTATTACCTAACTCATAAATTGCCCGCCACGAAAATCTTAAATAGTGACACAATTAAATAGCTACCCACCTGGTGGCACAATTAAATAGCTACCTACCTGGTGGTACAATTAAATAGCTACCCACCTGGTGATAATATTAAATAGCTACCCACATCGTGGTACAATTAAATAGATACCCACCTGGTGGTACAAATAAATAGCTACCCACATCGTGGTACCATTAAATAGATACCCACCTGGTGGTACAAATAAATAGCTACCCACATCGTGGTACCATTAAATAGCCACGAACAACAGTAAGTAGGATGCATTTGCGACATAGGATGGGTATTGAGCGTTCATTGTCCAAGTGTAAACAGTATAAAGCATTTAGGCAGTAGGATGTGTACTCTGCGCTCATGGCGCAAGTGTAGAAAGTAAGTACACTACGTTTATGTAGAAGGATCATATGTTTTATTTTCACATAATCACGATATCATTACATCTCCAAGAGCAGACGAGATCTCTCTAACAGGACCTTGTGTCAGCCTCATAAAAAGCTGTATTCACGGCGATTCATCGTTTGTTTTATTTCCCTGTTCATGAATCAACTGTATGAAAACACTATCACTATGTGAGGACTAAATAGGAAGTTTAGTGAAATGACCGAACTAATTGTTCTACTATCGTGTTATAAACAATGTTCACAAACCTACAAGATTGTTCAAAGATTGATTGTTTTATTGTATATTCTCTCTCTACTCTCAGCGCCTGTGTTACAGCGCCTGTGTTACAGCGCCTGTGTTACAGCGCCTGTGTTGACATGATATTTTGTCACGATTTTTCTAGTATAGCTTAATGTTATAATCTTCTAAGCATAAACTCAATTCTCTAGCATATCTGAATAACGTTTCTCACTCCAGACTTGTCCCCCCCAAAAAAAAAAAAAAAAATTACGAAAGAAAAGAGAGACAATGATACATCAGTTCTAATAACTTCTTGTATACGAAATGAAATAGTGAGTGAGCTATACACTAAGACAAAAAATGAAAACTATTCTGGCAATAATTGTTGAAAAAAAGTTGCAAAAAATGTACTGAGACAAAGCATGGCGGACAAAGCATTACTCATGTTTTGGAAGCTACATGGGTCAATGAAGCGGAGAACAGAATTGAAAACCAGTAGAAGCGTGAGGCACGACACAGGTCAGACACTGACATCAGATGAGATGAAAGGCAGAGCCTTCTTTGATAGATATCTTCAACAAACTAATCAGGGTGACAGATCAGCGCAAAGAAATGCTGCATACTCTGACATGTGTAACGGATTTTAGGGCCAAAGAAGACAAGTATGCAGATGTTGAAAAAGTGCAACTAGCTATTAAGAATGCATCCGATGGCGCTCCAGGCCCGGATGGAATCATATACAGCTTACCCAAGGACAATGGGGAGAACATGCTAGCTAAGATTACATACGATTATAATGCGATTATGAAAACAGGAATAGTACTAGAGGAGTGACTACATAGCTATCATATACCCGTGCGAAAACTTGGCAAAGATTCTACGGACATAAATGTTATCGCATCATCACACTGCAGTATATGCACGGTAAGATTCTAGAAAAAAATGTAGCTATACGCATAACCAGGGAGCTAGAGATCAAAGGTATTCTCCAAATAACCTAGGTGCCTACAGACCCAGAAGAGGCACAGTCACATATGCAGCAGTTCTTGCATATGAAGTTTATGAATGTTTTCAGAGTAAAGAAGAATATGTAGGTGCAGCCATATAGAGCTGGAAGATGCGTAAAATATAGATAGTTACACCCATCTTGTCGACATACTAAGGAAAAAAGATATCCACCCATGAAAAATACGCTGGATAACAAATGTGCTAATTTGTAGAAAAATTGCTCTGAGGTGCGGATCCTAGACGTCTGAGATTAGAACAATAGCACCTAATCTGCCACAAGAATCCACTCTGTCCCCATTGCTGTTAAACGTGCATACGTTAAGATTTCCTCAATTGCAAAGCCCTAGGAATTATAGAGTTCTAACATACGCTGATGATATTCTACTAGAAAATATGGGCAGGACTAGAACAGTTATCTCTTACAGTGTACAGAGTGCACTAGATCAATTGTCGAAATGGTGTAGAACATACAACGCTGTGGCCAATCCCTCGAAAGCAACGCTCATCTGGTACTCCTTAAATGATGATGATGTTCCTCCTTTGGAAGCGAAGATGAGCATGGCATAAAAAACAATAAATGCAATGAAACAAATAAATAACAATAATAAATTGGTAATTGTCTAAGTTCGTAGATGTCAGATGAGTCTGATTCGTGCAAGGAAAGTACTTTTGCAGTGCATGCAGGAGTGCTGAAGGTTCGGGGTAAGAGAATTTTCGGATTTGTCCTACCTCTTCTTGCGCTTGTGGATTGCCCGCAGTGTACTTTCTTTTTCAAATTTCGTGATGCCAGCAGTGATCTGTGTGTGCCAGGCTGAGCAATCAGGTGCTGTAGTCTCCCCGGAGCTAGGATCTATGCTGCAGTGCTTGATTTTTTTTTAGGTGATCCTTGAATCACTTTTTTTGTCCTCTGTTTCTACTTGAACATTTACCTTCGCACAGCTCCCCATAGAATATTCTCATTGGAATGCGCGTGTCTGGCATACGGACGATGTGGCCAGTCCAGCGGCGGTGAGACCTAGTCAACAGGGTATGGATGCTTTGCACACGGGACTTTTTAAGGATTGCCGTGTCTGGTACTGGATCCTCCCAACGTACTCCCATGTGGTTTCGTAGGCAACGATGGTGAAAAACCTTAAGCTGTCGAGTATGTCTCTCATAGACAGTCCAACAAGACGCATCAAAAAGCAGTGTTGATAGAACCACTGCACGGTGCACGTCCAACTTGGTTCTCAATCTGAGACCACGCCTGATTTAGATGTTGACACGAAGGCTCCCGAATGCTACACTGGCACGAGAAATACGCATGGCAACATCCTTGTCAATTGTCGCAGTTTGCGGAGGGTGCTGCCGAGATATACAAACTTTTTGGCAGTATTAAGTTTTTGTCCGTTTACTGTGATCATTGGTTCTGGGTAGGGGACAGTTGGCGCTGGTTGATACATTGTTGATACAAGTGAACAATACAAGCCTTCGCGATGCTGATGGTGAGACCGAACGCATCACAGGCCAAAGAAAAGAGGCCCATGTTATCCTGCGTGTCTTTCAGACTGGCAGCATTTAGTGCACAATCGTCGGCGAACACGAGGTCGCTAACAATTTAGTTTTGGTCTTGGCCTTGAATCTATTAATATTGAATAGCCTTCCGTCAGCTCGATAGCGAAAACGTATGTCTGCACTGTTATTTCGGAAGGCATCATTTAACATGGCAGAGAACACTATGCTGAAGAGCGTCGGAGTCAGGACGCAACCATGTTTGACACCGTTAGTCACTAGAAAGGGGTTTGAGTGTGCGCCGTCATCTTGCACACATGCTGTCATACCATCATGGAACTGGCGAACCATGGTGGTAAATTTTCTGGACATCCAAAATTAGCTAGGATCTTCCATAGTCCTATGCGATTTACAGTGTCGAATGCTTTAGGTCGACAAATGTGGTGTAGAGACCAATGTTCTGTTTGCGACACTTTTCCTGTGGTTGTCTGTAAGTAAATATCATGTCACGTCCTTAAATAATAATCTGGTCAGTAAAGAATTGCCAGTTGTCAGTTCCCCGGGTTCATTCATTGAAAGAGAACATGTTCTTAAATATCTTGAGAAAATCGTTGATAGAAATCTCTCATTCAACAAACACGTCACAAATATAATTCAGAAGGATAAAAGGATCAGCTTCAGAAGGATCAGTGTCATCAAGGTTATGGCGACATTCAACATGCAGCAATGGGTACTTTTTCTATAAGTGATGGTCATATCTGTCATAGATTATGGCCTCGGCCTACTAACACTGTCACAGAAACAAGTCGATAGATTGGAACAAAGTTCAAAATTAAGCAATCAGAGCGGTACTGGGGTGTACTAGAGATACACCCATCTCCGATATGATCTCCCCAGAATTAATTAAAGTGCAATACCAAGTAGCACAAATTAGGTCGTACCTTTAAGGTTAACAGAAGCACAAATAAAAGCGGATTCGGTTTTGTTGCCTACAAAAACGACGTGAAGTTGGTTGAGAAATCTTCAAGATATCATACTGTCACATCGAGCCTGTGAGGATGGAGACAGAGGGAGTTACAGCAGCACGTAATTGGTTGATTACGTATACATCAACACACACGGTAATACTCACATTATCTCAATGCAAACTGCGCACGATAAAAAAGTTCATGCTAAGAAAAGAATGGTAGGACTTATTGAACAACTCAGTTGTCCAGAGTATTACATGGATATACTGCCCTGGTCATTCTGGGTCAGAGGAAACGAGAGAGCCAACTTATTGAAAGGCAATGCAGCGATATACAGCACATTGCTGAGACGATATAAATCAGACTTAAAGAAGGCAGTAATAAATTTATTTCAAGATGAAGATGATGTCAATGAGTTGAGAGCGTACACATACAGAGAATGTTAGAAATCGGAGTATCTAGAGGTGAGGGGTGGAAAAGTAAATCTTCTTCTTCTTCTTTCTGTCCTCATCTTCTTTCTGTCCAACACCTTTCGGTGTTGAGTGGAGAGTGAGTGTACGGTATTTTGCCCTTCTATTTGCCTCTTCCGCTGTTATATTTCCGAGTGTCTCAAATACACTATCTATCCACCTTTTACGAGGTCGTTCAATAGGTCGCCTGTTTTCGTATCGTTTGTTACGTGTTTTTTGGATAATACTTTGCTCTTTCTGTCTGGTTATGTGGCCGTACCATGTAACTTGTTGTTTCTGGATGTATTATATTGCTGACTTGATCCCTAATTGTTACCTTAGTGTTTCATTCCTGATTTTGTCTCTCAAGCTAACTCCAATCATACGTCTCACACATTTCATTTCAGTGGTGTTAATCTTATGTATTGTTCTAGAATCTAATGTCCAAGTTTGACACTGATAACACAATATTGGTAAGAAAATGGTGTTGAAACGCGCTTTCTTTGTTTCTAGTGTAATATCTGTGTTTCTTAGTAAGGGTGTTAATTGACCAATGACCTGAAAAGCCTTATTACACCTTGTGTATATCTCCGCCTCTTGTCTACCGTCATATCCCAATGTGCTGCCCAGATATTTGAATTTGTCTACTTGTTTTAGTTGTGTATTGTTTATCTGTATGTTGGTGTTCTCCTTTTCTCATGCAATATTCATTACTTCTGTTTTGTCTATGTTGATTTTCATTGAAAAGTAAATGTTTTTGGAAAGTCCCGATGATCACACAATCAATACCTGACCGGGACTCTAAGTCTACATACACTGGGTTTTCTGCTGGAACGGAGGGTGAGCACTTATGGGAATTTCCCGCGTGCTATGAAGCTAGTTTCTAATCAAGAATCAAGAACAGAAAATGACAAAGGAGAAAATATACACTCTCTTGCTGCGCAATGTGAAATAACGTTCTCGATAATAGTAAGTCACCATTTTGAGTACATAATGCGTGCTCTGTGAACATGTGTTTGACATTAAGTGAAGAGGATACATTTCCAAAACAAAGTCTTCAATTTCTCATTTCGTTTTTGTGTAGCTTTCCCGATATAAGATTGGCGTCGGATGTATTTTGTGAGGACTGCTCAAGTGTGATGAATCTGTCCTGTTGACATGCAGTTTTCTCACAGAGGTTGTCGACGCATGCATAATTAGGAATGAAATTCCCGCCAACATGTTTCCCTGAAGGGTTCATACAGTTTGAGAATGATATGCAGATGCACTATCACTATTTGCTAGATTCCTGCTAGGGAAGGCAAACCCGAACCTTTTACCAAAACCGGTATTTTCAATATTGAAGTTTTACTAGTGCCTGAATTCCAATATTTTCGGTAATTTCGATATTTATAGAAACTGTCGTCGAGATTCGAGGCGACGATTTATCAATGACAGAAAAACACTCATAAAAGAAACTTGTTAATTTGTAATTCTTTTTTAAAAATAATACACACATGTCTATCTTGAGACAAAGGAACACAAATTATATTATTGGTGTTTTTTTTTAAAATATTAAATAATTTTATTAATTAAATATTAAAATTATTTGTGTTTTTCCTAATGTTAGGTCAGATATAAATAATGAGATCGTAAACAAACATAACAACGTGTCTATTTTTGTTTGATAAATTTTGAGCACTAATAGTTATAAAAGTAGCCTGATGACGAGAACACCACTCAGACTCCACCCTGGTAGGAGGAGAACCCTTAAACTATCATACGCAATATATAGATATTTTCCTCTTAAGCCGCCATTTTCAAATAAAACCATCTCTATTGTTACCAATGTGACCATCAGTTGGTCTGGAAGTATTACTAAGAGACTGAATTTTCTTTTGTATTTTTTTCCTAATTGTCTCTTAAGCTGCAGCGTGTCTAAAAGTTCGTAATTTTCAGATCCAAGATGTTCAATGTCATTGCTCATAGACATCTCCAACGAAGAATCCGCTGTTTGATCACGCATTTTAATGTCCACCATACGTTTCGGAACCTGGTCGCAATCTGACCTTAGAAATACGTCCAAATAGTCATTTGACGAATCAAAGTACGTCTTAAGATTATACAAGTAATTCATATTTGAAGCTACCAACAAACATGCGCTCTGTCGACGCTTCAGAGAGGCAACACGTCCACGTGAAACTATTTTATGATGCAAGGTATCTAATTTTGCATCAAATGTTATTAAATTGGCATTTCTTTGCAAAGTTCATCTAACGTTGCTTTAAGTATTTCAAATATTTTGCAACGGTAGTTTTTTTTTTTAAAGATTAAACAGTCATTAAAATTCGTCATGAGATATTACAAAATCAATTTTTAAATCAATAATCGCTTTCTTAACAGGATTTTTGAGTATTACGATCCTTACAAACATGTTTTCTAAAATATTCCACCTATTTCTACGGACTACAATTATATTAATTTCACGACAAATTTAGTATTAACAACCTATATATACGAGCCTCTACTGTTATGGAGTTACTTTTATATAAGATAGTCCTCATCGAGGTCAGCACTTTGAAGTGGTGATGGGCCTTGGTGCAGACATCAGGGGCTGGAAACTAAGACTGGGTAGGAGAGTCCCACTCGAGCTGGACCATATTCTTGCCCAAATAAACAGGATTCTGAACACGGAGGCAACCAGTCAAAAGGCGCACACTTAATCAGAATACCACGTACAAAAAAACAATGGGAAAACGTCTATATCCATTAATAGTTATCGTGTCTACTCTATGACGGAGAAAAAAAATAATATTCGCTTATTGGACATCATTCAGCCTATCGGCTGTGTCCAACTTATCATTAACTTCACTTTGTTAACTCTGGTATACTCACCTCATCATTCGTGGGGTCATGAAATAAGTGAAGGTCAAAACAATATATTTGGCAATAACTTGTGACAGGATCATTATAATACTGTGAAACTTAATGAACATTAAACTATTTTATTGAATGCCTATAAATTATTGCCGGTCCTCGAACAAATTCAGCTAAAAATTACATGCGCGCGTAATGGTTTATCACACTACAGAACAACGATAAATCATCATTGGACGCTTGCTATCTGGACAATCACAATGTGTGTACCAAGACAATTTAATTTGTTGAGAAGCACCGATAGAAGCAGCGAACCAGCAATGCAATTGGGCCTTTGGGAGAGACTGGAGACCCTGGATGGTTTAGTGGTGAATCATCTTTTGTGCTCCAAGTACACAATAGACGGAGAAGAATTTACTGTAGAGTTCGTGAGCACTGTGCCCAGAATAGCGATGATGAGGCTCCTCTACAAGGTGGTTGAAGTGTACTGATGTGAGGGTGATCAATTTCATGCGTAAAAATGACGTGGTGCTAATTGAGGTACCGATGAGTGCCGAACGATACGTCGCTTAAATTATTTGTCCTATCGTCCGTCCAAATTTGGGTGTACGATGTTCGACTCTTCAGCATGACAACGCCCGATCCCATGTGACACATCTCACCACCCAGTTTCTCGCAGACAACAATGTTCAGACCATTCCGTTGCCAACCATGTCATCAGACATGAACCTCATAGAAGACTTATGGCATGAACTCGACAGACGACTCTGCACGCGAGACGATCCTCCAGCCAATCTCCAATAGTTGTCTCTTGTACTGCGGAAGATTGGGGAGACATCCCACTACAACAGATCCAACAACTAGTTGGTTCATGGCACGGAGATGTCGTTATCTGAAAGAGGCCAGATTAGGTTATGCACCTTACTGAAACGGAGTCCTCAGTAGCAAAGAATAAATGTCCAAACCAAATGTAATGAAAACCATTTCATTATTAAGATCTGAAGGATGATTCATGCCACAATTGAAACATTAATTCTGTTAAAATCAAATTTTAATACACGTTTGAAATTTGGTGTCCAATAACACTGCAATATTATTACACTTCTCTTTTTGAGCATTATATAAGTACCAAACATTTCGAAAATCCCAGTTTTCTTAAAGTCAAACCCCGTTATTTTAAAGCATCCATTTTAGTCCGGTATCCAGTTATTTTCGTGAGACGCGATCCAGAATTGCTACCCCAATTTTCTGCAATGATTTACTCCTATTAGAAAGTTATCTTCCTCATATAATCCTACGTCCGGTTTTTTTCACATTCCTTGTGAACTTTCAGAATGTTATTTTGCACATAAGTATCGATTCTACATCTGCCTTTCTTGCCATAGTTGATGTATTTCATCGAGTTGGTAGCAAATCCCATTCAATATGTATCAACCCACCCATTATTGTTTGGCTATAGTGATGTTCTAGCTAATATAAATACGAACAGTGGTTTGTCATTCATTGAGCACAATACATGCACGTGACAGGCGCGCATTGCACCACGCCGCCGCAACCGCGCATTGTACTACGCCGTGACAAGTGCGTACTGTACCAACACCACGCATTCGAACATTTGAGCTTTCATGTAAGCAATACAAACAAAAATATGTTTATATTTTGCATTAGTATGCCTCTACAACACATAAAGATTTTGGGAAGAAGCCAAAAGTGGGACGCTGGATAGCTAGTTAAAATCGATGCCATTTCACCGAGCATGCATAATATGTGATCATTCGATTTCACCAACTGATAGCGGTAGCTAAGGAAATCTTAGGTCACAGTTACCATGGTCAGTTCATATTTTCAGCACTTTGGGACGCTAAATATGTTTATTTCGCTCATGAGTTTCAAAAAAATACAGAGACAATGCAATTGCAAATTTATTTAAAACACCAGCTACCACTTACTAAATACGCTCGTATGTTACTGCCTATAGCTTTATCGAAATGTCTGCGGCGTCCTGAGAAACACATCCTGATCGTATGCTGATCATGTAACGTGTGTGTTTGTTGTTAACATTATGGCAGTCACTACATGTTTTTTCTTAAGGTCAGATACACCGGGAATATTGAAAAAAATATCGATTTTTTAAAAGGCAATTGTTATTGAAACTATAAACTTTTTTCCGACTTAACCTCAGCAGTAGTCTATGCACAGGCTCTTTCATGACACTTGGCTCAGAGTCATCCCAGTGTCGTCAGGCTCAAGAACACTGAAATCAGGATCATATCAAGGGCATCAGGATTATGGACACTGAGCTCTGGGCCATAGGCCCGGCGATGAACCCAATTAGACATTTCAACCAGAAATAAATCCGACGTATTGTTTGATGATTCTTCTACAGTGGGAAAAATCTAATTAACAGGCATTCAATGTGGGTGCGTAGTTCCATCAAGTAAATCCTTTGTTTATGTAACGTTGTTTATTATATTCTGTTTAAGGGCGTAAAAATGTTTCCTGTTGATGTGAAATGTGTACAATAAGTATGTATGGTGTGAGTAGGGTGGGTTAACTCTCACTAAAAAAGAACTCTGAATCTCGAACGATCACCATACGTACATATATTTCTCTGAACAATTACAATCCAGTTTCGCTAGCTCTAGGCGTAGGGTCAATCTATGCGTTCCGGCGTGGGATGTTGACATCATCAATTCAGGTTGTATCTGGCATGCGCTGGTACTGACAACCATCGCTCTACCTCGAAGATGTTGACCAGCCCATAAAGTCGTCAGGACTACCACTAGTATTAGGTCTTATCACACTCTGTGAACTTTTATCAGAACATACCAGTTAACATAAAGAACATTAAAATCTCAGGATCCCAGATAGCATCTTGTGTATGTAGATACAATGTCATCAATGACGTTCGCCACATGTCCGTATACAACATTCGAGTTCAACAACTCCAATTACCCATACAACATTCAAACAGACACTAGCCTCATCTGTTTGTTTTATTTGTTAACTGGTCAGAAATTTAGAATGAAATAGATCGGCTTCTCACAAGATTAATAAAATACAGTCTAAGAAATACACTAAACCCAGAGAAAGCTAAAAAGTCCCTAAACTTCAGAGTCATGCACACTATGCATCCTTACCACGGGAGATAGTCTTTGATAGATTATTCTTCTTCTTCTTCTTCTTTCGTTCACTTGAAACATGTCTATATCTGTAATTCTGTCTCCTTAATAAAACTCACTGTCTTTTGTAGTTCATACAGTGTCCAATAGAGCTTTGATTCCATTGTTGTTTCCTCTGGCCAATATGTCTGCCTCAGCGTTTCATGCTCAGAACACTCTTGAAGTATATGTTTGGCACTCTGTGCTGCCTGTCCACATGTACACATGGCCGTGTTGCCAATCTTGAACTTTGTATACATGTGACTGCGGAGTCGGTTGTGTCCTGTTCTGAGACGTAGAATTATAACTTGTTCTGATCTGTTCATAATGCGATAGTCATCTTGTGTTGGTGTTTGTGGCTTCTTATTGACTTTATCATCTGTTTTTTCTTATTGTAGGTGATTGGTATATCTGGTTGGTCTTCGGCAGCACATTCATTAGCCAGTTGGTCTGCTTTTTCATTTCCTGGTATTCCACAGTGAGAGGGTATCCACTGCATGGTTACCCTATACTGGTAAGACAATTCGCTAAGTAGTTTTTTTAAGTCTGTTAGTTTTCCAGACTGGAGAGCTTGAAGCACTGACCTTGCATCTGTCAGGAATACCACAGGCTGTAAGCCAGAGTTGGAGTTCAGCAGTTTTTCAGCTGCCACACTAATTGCCTGGATTTCTGCATCATAATTATTGCAGTATTTTCCTGTCGGTGTTCTGATTGTATATCTAGGCTTGTGTGGATATTCTATATATACACCTGCACCTCCATTCCTCACAGCATTCTGTGCTGACCCATCTGTGTACACTCTGACCCATATATCATGTGGATATTCCTCATCCAGGAAACTGAGGGTGACTGTCATTCGCTGCACACTGTTCTGTTCGTCCTCGCTCAGTATTCCTTTCACATGGGTCTGAATGTATATTGGCATTCCATGTCTTTCACTCCACGGGGTTTGTTCTGGTACAGACGTTAAGGGGCTGTCAACTTCAGGTAGGTCTGTAAGTTGTCTACGGAGTCGTTTAGCTTGATGGATAAAGCTGCTCCTTTTCAGTCGCCCCATTGCTAGATTTTGGAATCTTTCCTTCATTGGATGACTTGGCATACACTGAAACTTTTCTGCTTGAATTAGTACTTTTGTGTCTCTGCGTTCGCCAAGTGTTTGCATTCTTCCCATTTTCTGCATCTCTGCTATGGGTGTTGATTTCATTGCTCCCAACATTATTCTAAGTGCCTGGTTTTGCACTTTATCTAGATCTTGTAATGTGGTGTTTGATGCAGGACACCACGCAGCTGAACCATATTCCAGGTGTGGTCTTATGCCTTGCTGGTAAACTTTACTGAGTATATTTCCCCTGGCTCCCCATGTGGTTCCACTTAGTTTTCTCAGGATAGCTAGCTTCCTCCTGGCTTTTCTTGTTGCTTTGTTTATGTGCTGCTTCCATGTCAGCTTATCATCAAAAGTAACTCCGAGGTATGTGGGTTGTTTATCTTCTTTCAAGAGCTCTCCATCTATCTTGATATGACCAGATTTTTGTTTTGGTGAGATGGTAAAGAGTGTAGTGCTGCACTTATCTGTGTTAATTCTGACGCACCATCTATTTGCCCATAAGGTTAGGGCATCGATAGCTCTTTGTATTTGTTTAGTGGCCACTGTTGCATGTTCTTCCGTGCACCAGATCACCAGGTCATCAGCATACATTGCCACTTTGAGCCCGTGTGGTAGTTCAGCAACTAGGTCATTGATGTAAACCAAGAAAAGTGTGGGTGACAGGACTCCTCCCTGGGGGACTCCATGACGCAGTAGAACTTTCTTCCTCTTGCGACCATCTAATTGTACCCTGGCTCTTCTATTATGCAGGTATGCTTTTACCCATTGTACATTCTTGAGCTAACCCTGCAATTTCGCAATTTCTTTAGGAGCCCTTCTTTCCAGACCTTATCAAATGCTTTCCTGAGGTCTATCCATACTGCTAGTACCAGTTTCTTTTCTTGGAAGGCATCCTCAATCTCTTGGGAGAGGTAGGTTGCCTGATCTTCAGTAGAGTAGCACTGTCTGAAACCTGCTTACTGTGATACCAGAAGGTTTTCACTTTCAAGGTACCACTGCATCCTAAGATTGATAATGCGTTCCATTGTTTTACATAGACAGCTTGTGAGGCTGATGGGCCTGTAGTTGGAGACTGTGTTGCCATCTTTTCCTTATTTGAGGAGTGGTATCATTATTGCTTCTCTCCACGCCTGTGGTACATTACCTGTGGACCAGCTTGTGTTAAAGATCTGCAGTAGCTTCGCTCTTGCTGCAATTCCCAGGTTTCTAATCATTTCATTGGACACTCCATCAGCTCCAGGGGACTTTTTCATTTTCAATTTGGATATTGCATGCTCCAGTTTTCTCATTGTGAATGGTGCCTCCATGACTTCAGGTATAGGTTCACCTTGTCCAATGTTTTGCTGGTTCTCTCGAACATCCTGTTGTTTTTCTGGGCTGACTTTGACGTTATTGTCTTCTGCAAAGGAATCTGCAAAGTAATCAGCTGCATGTTTACCTGTTAAAATGTTTCTATCTTTATAAAGTGTGATCCTGGTATTTCTCCCTGTACCTTCATCATTTAGTTGTTTTATACGTTTCCATAATTTCCTAGTATCTCTTTCTAGGTTCAGCGACTCTGTTTTTTCTTTCCAGCTGCTCCGTCTGGCTTGTAACTTGGCTCTTTGAAATTTAGCCTTTGTTTGCTGATATTTGTTGTGATGTTCTTGGCTAGGTCTGTTCTCAGCCTGCTGTCTAGATGTTTCCATCTCATTTTGCAGCTTTTCCAGTTCATCATTCCAGTAGGGTTTGTAGTTTTTGCGTGCACCCCTGGGTATGGTTTTATTAGCAGCATGTAGTATACATCTATTAAATTCACTCACTGCTCTATTGATGTCTTTGTTCAAGTTCATGTCCTTAGCTAGAACACTGGTTAAATGTTGGTACATTTTCCAGTCTGCCCTTTTGTAGTTCCACCTAGTGAGCGTGCTGCTGTCCTTGGTAAATTCATTGTGGATTTCCAGAAATACTGGTCTGTGGTCACTACCTCCAAGCTGCTTTCCAACAACACGTGTGATGTTCCATACCAAGCCTGGTGAGTGGAATGCCAGGTCTGGTGTAGAGGTGGTGTGCCATGCTCTCGAGTAGAAGGTTGGCGAGTCTGCTGGCTGGTTAATAAGGATGAGATTATTTTCATCCTGCCAGCTCTCAAGTTCCTCAACTCTCTTGTCGATATGATCGTAGCACCAGCTCTGAGAGTGGCTGTTGAAGTCACCACACACCATAAGTCTCTCTTTGTCTGGAATTGTGTCTAGTGCCAATGGTTTATCATTTGGGCAGTAGTAGTTCAGGAGATGGAATTCTGCACTGTCTGTTTTTAGATGGAGCATCTGGTATTCTGCCCCTTCCATATATACTTCCAGCTGACATGCGCTGATATTGTTTTTAACAAGTGTCAGAATTCCACCCTTTCGCCTGTCCTTTCGGTCAGATCGGTAGCACTGGTAGCCTCTGATTTTGAAGGCTATGTCGCTGCTGAGGTGTGTTTCTTGGATACAGCATATGTTAACTTGTTCTTCACTGAGGACATTTTCAAGTTCCAATTTTTTTCTGTATCCATCTCTTTTACTTTTGACACCCTCAGCATTCCAGTGCATTATTTTTATTGGTCGTTTGTTTGTTTGGCCAGTAGCTCTATTCCCTTGCCTCCTGGCTCCTCGGGGCAATTGAGAAGGACTTACAGTAACTGAGGTTGGGCCCTTTCGAGGTATAGGGCCCGGCACCGTCCCTGCCTGAACGTCCGCCACAGGGCAGGCACCATAACTATTTATAGATGTAGACATGTTTCCATTGTGTTTTGTGCGTGGCATCCTGATTATCTGTGCGCCTTTTGGCTGGATGCCTCCGTCTTCAGCACTCTGCTTACTAGGGCAGGACTATGGTCCTGATCGAGTGGGACTGCCCGACCAGTCTTAGTTTCCAGCCCCCAATGGATGAACTAAGCCCCATCACCTCTGCACGGTGCTGGTCTCGATGGAGGTTGATAGATTATATTTTATTTACACAGTTGACGGCAATTCAAATGAAGTTTGATGATCCATGATTTAAAAAAAATAAAAGTTGTTTGTTATATCCTGCTTAATAGTTTAAAAGTCTCCTGTGCCTCTGACATGTGTGTGGAGATGTGTGTGTACTTGTTGATATACAGGGAAAGAGAGGGGGGAAGGGTGTAGACACCTACTTAAACGCATAATTTGTGTTCGTCATCTCGACCTCTACATGTCAATTTGTTCTCAATCTTGAGCGAAACAATATGGGCATTAAAATGATACTATTGATCATAGCAGTGGTAGTAGTAATAATAGTAGTAGTAGTAGCAGTTGTCGTTGTTGTAGTCGTGGTAATAGTAGTAATTGTATTAGTTGTAGAGTAGTAATAGTAGTATTTGTTGCTGTAGTAATATTATTAGTAGTCGTGATAATAGTAGTAGTAACAGTAGCAGTTGTATTAGTAGTAGTGTGGCAATGGGGGTTCATGAGGTACATTGGTTCTATATGCAAAGGCATCAGTATTCATATATCTAGCGAAACACCAAAAGTACAATATATATCTAACCAATTTATTTATTTACAACTTCCTGGTTGTAACATCAAGGTGAAAACGTCATGTGTTTCAACATCTATAATTCGAAAGTATAGAATCTTATTCATATTACACATTTCTTAATTATCTGGCTTGCTGCTATAGTCCGTTCAGATTCGTTTGCCGAGATGTTAAATTATTTTTATCAAAAACGTATTGTTCATTTGGATTGATCATTTGAAGTTAGGTTTAGAATAATAATGTCGCTATAGAAATATTTTTTTATCAAAGAAATGTGATCCAGTATCAAAGATACCTTATTTAACATATATTAAAAAAAAGTTAATCTAAATTATAAACAACCGCTGGATTATGTAGATGCTTACATCTCACAGCTGATTATTAAATATAAAGGCATGACCCTCACGGTAGAATGTGCACCGTTCTAAAAGTAGTTGTTTCCACTGTACATTTGTATAAAGCAATGTTACATATGGAAATTCCCGTTTAGCACCAAATATTATTTTTCCTGAACTTAGAATTATGTGAAATCAAAAACGGCTATTTACTCGATTTCAAGTCACAAGTCAGAGGCACGTCTCAATATTTACAGAAAGTAGGCGGCACTAAGCATATTACCTTCTGCAAGTCTATGTGAGAAAGAATCTGAAAGCGAAATATTTTACTGAGCATAACATTGCTATAAAGATTTATCAATACTTCTGCAGAGAGCGTAAAAAGGGACATCTTTATTGTTCTTTATCAAATCCTGAGAAGAGAACAGTGCATATTTATGTTTGTGTAAACGTTCATTTGATCGAATAGTGGAAGCAAGCGGATATTTATTGCCAACAAATTCACGAAAGCAAGGAAGGAAAGAAAAGATAGACAGTTTCGATAAGGACCTAGTAAAAAGAGAAATATGTAGAATGTTTGATAAAAACGAAGAAGTGACACTTAGAAAGTTGAAGATTTGGCTGAAAACTAATAACGACATTGAAATATCAAAAACTTTATTATGGAAAACTGTAAGAAATGCAGGCTTCACCTTTAGAAAGTATGCTGGTGGAAAAAACATTATTTGTGAAAAGCCACATCTGGTAGCTCTTAGAAGCAAGTATTTACGTGAAGTGAAGGGAATGCGCGAGAATGGTTATGATATTGTGTATTTAGATGAAACTTGGATCAACGCTCATCATACAAATGAAAAGGAATGGCAGTTAGCAGATGGAAGTATTAAAAGATCAGTACCAAGTAGTAAAGGGCAACGTTTGATAGTTGCACATGCAGGTAGCAGACATAATGGGTTGTTGCAGAATGCTCATCTAATTTTCATTTCAAAATCCATTGACAATAGAGACTACCACTCCGAAATGAATGGGCACATATTCGAAGACTGGATCGAAAAAAGTATTCTTCCAATATTAGATAGACCTTCTTGTCTGATAATGGACAATGCTTCATACCATAACGTAGTGAACGTAGAAGATAGAATCCCAACATCATCAAGTACAAAAGATGCAATCAAAACGTGGCTCATAAAAGAACACATACCAGTTACCGACAGGTACTTGAAACCCGAATTGCTTAACCTTGTAAAACAGACACAACGAACAAAGATATTTAAAATAGACAAGTTAATTGAAGAACATGGTCATAGATGTTTGAGACTACCTCCATATCATGCACACTTAAATCCTATAGAGCTAATTTGGGCAAAAGTTAAAGGACACGTAGCATCTACAAATACAACTTTCAAATTATGTGATATTGAGACACTTACAAATCAGGCTCTATCAAATATACATAAAGACTACTGGGTGAAATGTGAGGATCATGTGTTACGCCAAGAAGAGGAATATTGGAAAAAGGAAGGTTTGTTGTTTGTTCAGCCGAAAACAGTAATCGACCTATTTGACTCGTCTGATTATGAATGATCATTACTCTGATTAAGTCTACACTAAAAAAAGTTTGATTTGCAAAATTTACAAGTTGATTTGTAAAACATTTCATTGCTCAATACCACCCAAGCAATTCAAAAAAATGTTGTAAGCAAACCATCAACCATTACTTATAAAAATTAGCCCGCTTGATTCAATACAGAAGTTCAGATATCTTGGATCAACTATTACAGACAAAATTTCCTTACATGAAGAAGTATATGTACTTATTTCAAAGGCAGCGACAACATTTGTGAAACTCACACCAAGAGCATGGAACAATATCAAATTGACTCTACGAACAAAAGATATATTTTAAATTTTTTTTACACCTGCTACCATGTAAAATTTTGTGGACACGCCTATGGGTCATCATTGCACTAGATTACTGTAAAATATTTTGTTTATGGTCGAAATAATATTTACATGGGCAAACATCAAAAGAATTCGCCGCTTTCAAATAACCGTTACAGCTAGACATCAAGTAACACATATGTTTTCGCGACATGGACATTTTAACAACGTATGCCAAAATTCATGTGAAATCATCAAGAACTTTTTGAATTATAAATCATAACATCTCGGCAAACGATTCTGAACGGACTATAATACATTCGTTCATTATGTTCTACAAGCTATTTCTTCTTCTACCTAACCTTTAGACTAACTGCCCGTGATGGTAAACGACTAGAATATTCAACGAGGGATAAATCAACCAGTGTAGGGTAACAACCCTAAACAGGAAGTAGGTGGCTGGGGTAACACAGGGCAAAATGTCAAGAAATACAAAAATAGGTAGGTGTGTTACCAAAATGAAACATAAAACAACTAAGCAACGAGATACAGAGACAGACGACGTTTCGACTATAAAGCCTTCATCAGGACAAACAAATGACCACAATAAAACAAGTCTTACATGGAGACAAATAGGGTTATAATGAGGACAATAGCAGATAGGTAATGAGGGAAGAAAAGATGTGGAAGCATGACAGGTGAGAAAAACGTATGGGGAGAAGTTAGTAGTAAGTAGGGAGGAGAAAGTAGACTGAAGAATGTGAGATGAACAAAGGAAAAGATATGGTAGCAAGTAAATTACATTAAAATAAAATCAAAATACTCACCTCAAAAGTGGCAACAGAGAATGAATGCTACAGACAAGCAATCATGATGTAAGGGAAGAGCAAAATGAGATGGTACGAGGGATCAGGTGGGAGAGAGAAAGAGGCCAAAAACGGCAGGAACAGAAGAGAATGAGCAGACAGCAGGAAGAGAATATGAGCAGATAATTGTGATATATGAGAATAAAATAGTAGTAAAATAACTTAACTGATGCAGCGACTAGTCTATGGTCCTCACATGTGAATGAGCACACGCATAATGGCAACAAAGTAAAGAATGGACAGTGAAAGTCAGATTCAGATCAAGGGTCATGATATCACGTATTTGTACAGGTTAGAAAAATAAAGACATACAACAGTAATAGACGGTACCCGAGGCGCCGAAGTGAAAATAAAACACACCCGCGAAAGGTGGAACAATGGAAAAGACAATATTTTGGATTGGTCACAGCGCATACCAACTGATGAGAGTAAAGGGGCGTAAGTAAATAGCCATAGAGAAAGATGCCAGAGTATAAGACAAATGCAGAGGTTACAAAAAAAAAAAAAAAAGGGGTGGGGGACGTGATGGATCGACGAAATCCCCTAGACGGAGATACGTCACGAAAGAAAGTGAAGTGCGGGTGGGAGGGAGCCCAGAGGACACAGGGAGGGTACAACAAGGGAGGGTATGGGACTATCACGGGGACGCACGTCGTGAGATGGTATCAGGCTGATATAGCGAGACATAGGAAGAGGGTGCCGGAGATAAGGGCACCATAGAAGATAGGGAATAAGGAGACAGGAAAAGAAGACCATAGCGGGAGGAGGCAGACCCGGAGTTACAGCCAAATCATGTGAGGAAGTGGAGGGTCGTAGCGTCGTAGGTGACAAAGTAAGGGTCATCTGTCCACAGTGTCGTAGTAAAAGGAGGTCGGTGTAGCAGAGGTTCCAATAAAATGTGACGGAAGATGGACCAAGGTCACAACCACAACGACAAGTACCTTGTAGGCCAGGTGTTGGAAAATGAGACCGGTCGCATAAACCGAAGATGATAAAGGGATGAGTTAGCCGCACGTCGCAACCCCTATGTGGGTATTGCTCGCACTGTACTATGCTCATCTATGGGAACAACGATCAAAGGACAGAGACTCTGGCCACGATACACGATCCCTTGGTTTGGGGAATGCACCGTGGGGAGCGAAGTGTCCGATGAAACGAGGTTCGCATCTGTGTGAGACCAACCGTACGTTGCAACCCGTTTGGGGGCGTTGCCCGTACTGCACGCTGGCTCCATAAATATATATGGGGGAACCACTGCATCCGAGCCATCCAAGTCGTGTGATGCAGGAAGCCTGTTGGCGCTGCAAAGTATATTTATTAAAAAAAAAAAAATATTTAAAAAAATATAAAAAAATAAAATTTGTCAGTCATCAAACAGTCACCACATACCACATGCTACGTAACTGTATGGGTAGCCGCCCCAATTGATAAGAAAGTGGCCAGAAGAAATATGATAATATGTACGTGGTGTCGCCCACGGGCCACAGAGAATGGCACAAGAGAAAGAGCGGACATAGCCCTAAGCAATGGAAATGGAGAAAGTAGACAGAGTATGACAAAGAATCTAAAGGAGAAGAGGAGGATGAAGCGTAGGTGAAACAACCCGTAGAGAGAGAGTAGAGTGGGGTAGCGAGGGGATACAGATCAACCATCAAACCGACGTACCAAACCACAACAGACCCACCCCGGATGAAGCTGCACCGGTCCCAGTCCCATGGCGTAACCACCCACCAACACACCAATCGCAACGTGACATGTCACCGTAGCCCCAAACCCTGGGTGGGGGCCCCGGCCGAGCCACCACAATAGAGAGCAACAGTATCAAGGAGATGAGCTGGAAGAAATAAGGGTAAGGTAAAGATAGTAGGAGCAGCAGGGAGGCAGAGCGGGGGTGGGGGGTAAAAAGGGGGGGGGGGTGAAGAGATTATTGAAAGTATAACTGGTCATTGATGCCATGGGGCTTAAGAGTGCCAAGGTTGAGAATAAGGCGGTTCTCTAATGAGAAACGTTGCTGGTCACCCGAGTGGCAAGAGACCAGGCCAGTGACCTGAATGTCCTGTGCCCTCCGGTGAGAATTGCTGTTGAAGTGGAGGGCCACCGGAGAAGATCCACAGTTACGGATATCCCGTAAGTGTTCGGCAAACCTAGTGGCTAGGAATCTACCCGTCTCACCAATGTACATCAGGTTACAGCGTTTGCAAGTTATCACGTACACGACGTTACGTGAGACACAGGAAAAAGTGTGATGGATATGAAATACCGATTTAGGAAATCGGATAGAGGAGGTAAGGTAGACAAACGGGCACGTGATGCACGGTCGGTGGCACGGAGAGGTACCGGTAGGGGGTCCCGCTGGCCGGAGGTGAGAGTGAACCAGAGAGTCCCGTAGGTTCCTATCTCGACGGAAAGCCACAAGAGGTGGTTGTGGAAACGCCTCTTTGGTAAGGCGATCAGATGAGAGGATAGAGAAGTCCCGTAGGAGGATATTGAGAGCTGGAATATTATGAGGGTGGAAAGTGAGGATCAGCTTAGGACGAGTCGACGGAAGCTGAGGAGTGCGTGATAAGGCATCAGCACGGGAGATAGGAAGGACACGACCAAGGGCAGAGAGAAGGACATCCTCCGGATAAGCACGTCGGCGGAAGAAGTCAAGCATATTATGGGCATGCTGAAGAAAATCAGAGTCCTCCTGGCAAAGGCGACAGAGACGAAGAAGTTGAGAGAAGGGAAGGGAGTCACGGCATGAGCGAGGGTGAGAAGAGGAATATAGAAGGAAGCTGTGAGAGTCAGTCGGTTTATAATAGACCGAGGTAGAGAGCGAACCTGGACCAATAGAGACAGAGATGTCCAAGAACGTAGCAGAGGAAGCAGAGACGATGGAAGTGAATTTGATAGAGGGATGGAAGTTGCTAACGAATGAGATGAAGGCTGAAAGGTCTGCAACAGGCATGTCCGTGAACCCAAAGCCATCGTCAATGTAGCGGTGATAGAACTGGGGAATGGGACCCTGGAAGCTAGAGAACATAAGATGCTCAAGATGACCCATGAACAGACAAGCATAGCTAGGACCCATTTTGGTGCCCATAGCAACACCGCTGATCTGGTTGAAGAAGGTGCCGTCGAACTCAAAGGAGTTCAAGGTGAGGACAAATTCAGCCAAGCGGACCAGGGTAGAGGTTGCAATGGAATGGTGTGGATGACGATCAAGAAAGTACTGAATGGCGGTGAGGCCGTCGTTGTGAGGGATAGATGTGTAGAGAGACACAACGTCAAGGAGGAAGAGATGATAAGTATGATGGGGGAGCAACTCAACCGATGCGAATGTGGTTAACGCATGGTTGGTGTCCTTAAGGTACGTCGGGAGAGAAGAGACAATAGGTTGAAAAATACCATCAAGGAATGCTGAGATATGCTCAGTGGGGCAGGAGCATGCAGACACAATAGGTCTTCCAGGTTGAAGATCCTTATGGATTTTAGGCAGAAGATAGAGGGAAGGTTTCCCAAGGTTGGCCTTGGAGATAAGGATAGAGACAGCAGAAGGCGGAAGGAGGTTATGGCGGATGAGCCGTTTGACAGTGCAACCAACTGTGAGGTTATGATCAGGAATAGGGTCAGAAGGAAGAGGCTCATAGAAGGTAACATCTTCAAGTTGGCGAGAGGCTTCCTGAATGTAAAGGTCACGGTGCCACACAACAGCCGCGCCGCCTTTGTCAGCAGGTTTGATGACAATGTCAGGGCGAGAGCGGAGGTTGGAGAGCGCCTCAGTCTCCGAAGGAGAGAGATTGGAGTGACGCAACGGTGGAGGGCGGAGACAAGCAATAGCACGACCAGTGTTCTTGATGTAAAGGTCTAGTGTGCGAGTGAGATTAGAAGAAGGAGGTGTCCAGTCATGCTTCCGGTGGCGGAAGGATGAAAAAGGGTCATCAGCGTCTAGAGCGCTAGAGTCCGTCGAAGATGGGTTGTGGCAAAAGTGAAACTGGAGACGGAGCTTACGATGAAATCTCGCAATGTCTCGAAACAGGGAGAAGCGGTCAGAAGTAGGACGAAGTGGAACAAATTTGAGTCCCTTACTGAGAACTGAAATCTCGCTGGCAGAGAGTGGAAGGTCCGAAGGTATGCAGCGGACCAAAGACATGGATGGATGTGTAGGGGCAGAGGAAGGGGCAGAGAAAGTGGGGTGCAGAGAAGAGAACTTACGAGAGTGGGTGGAGCAAAGGAATTCATAAAGATGACGATTGTGAGAATGTATAATGTTGCGAATGGTATAATAGACATGAAAATGAGGAGATGTGAGGGTCAAGAGACGATGACGGACAGAGGACATAGATGATGAGAGGTCTAGAATAAGGCGAGAGTGACAAGAAAGGACAGCGCGCATCCTTGAGAAACCACAACGGCGGTCGATGCGGGAGAATCGAGATAGAATCGCAGGAGAGGAGTTGAGGATCAAAGTAAGTGGAGAAGCCACGAGGTAAGAGATGATGACGCAGACAGCGTCGTAGGAAATATGAGTGACAGGAGAAGCGAGTTTTCTTAAGGGTGAGGGAAGCGAAAGACATAGCGGTACGAGAAAGATCCGATGGAAAAGGTAAGAAAGCACGGTGGATGGAGGAGTGGATAGAGTGAAGGAGTTGCTTAAGTGAAGGCATATTAGTATAGCAAGAAATGAGTCTGAAGAAGAGTCAGACAGAAATACAGAAAAAAGGGAGAGGGATGGAGAAAGAGAATCGTAAATACAAGCAGTGAGGACAAAGAAACGGTATGAGAAAAAGTAATAGTACGTAGAAAATGGGGAAGAGAAAGTGTATGAGAATGTAGAAACAGGTGAAGAGAAATAAAGATCACACAAATAAAGTATTTTGGGCATTTTAAAAGACAGGAAACCTGGTCTAAGACCTTACATGTGGGTAAGACGAGCAAGAGGTAGTCAGATACACATATGAGAGAAAGATCATGAGATGGCAGGTTACAATCTGACAGAGTGCACTACCAATGTAAAAGATGGGGGATGCTGCAAGTCCGTTGCACCCAATCTTTGTTACGAGGACGGTACTCAATGATGATGAAAATATACCGTATATATTGCATACATTGTAACAAGAAACAACACCAATCTGTCAATTTTCTTTTGAAAATACATTCTTTTCTAATATAATATTTTGTTAATTTTTTATAAAATGAATAACAAAAATTAAGCTCTTAGTATTCATGGAATTACAAACAGTAATACTGCACACCTACGAAACAATGTAGTTCTTGTGATTTCTATTCTTGCGTGACTTTATTTGTTTACCTATCTAAAGACTGAAATTATTTTAGCATATTTGACTGCAGCGGCAAGGAAGAGCGGCGCCTTTTCAGTTGAAATGCTACAGAAAGATACTTAGAATATCATAGAAGGAAAAAAAAAGAATCTCAGATATTATAGATACATTGAAGATGTCAGAGTGTTGGTTATTAAAGACAAAAGCAAAAAGAAAACTATACCCGTTTGGTCATATAAAGACACAACTGTTTAGAAAGACACATAATGGAGGGTAAAGAACTTGGGTAGAGGGTAACGGGGAGGCAAGAAGACGATGGACTGTCGACATTTAAGATAACATTAATACATCGTTGGGAAATGCAAGCAGCATGACACAAATCAGAGAAGGTTCAAGGAGGACAATAAGAAGACAACGTTTTGGAGAGAATGCGTCATTAGAGACAATGATTACTTTGTACTTAACTATGAAAACATAAACAAGACATGCCTCTGAAGCTGAATTACACCTTCATAATATTGTAATATTACATCCGACAAAAGCAATAACTTGATAATCTCCTTTATCAATTGATACAATATAAACAGAGAACAATCGCTTCACATTTACATTGTGGGGATATATATATATATATATATATATATATAAATTATGCATGTTTAGCAATTCTGATTCAAGTGCATGCCTTTAGAAATATTGTTCATTTTAGATGCATCAACAATTCAATAAACGTTTTATTATTGCTATATTTTCACAGGAATATTTTAAAATTATTAATTTGAACAAAACAATCATAATAATTTGGAAATCTCATCTTACTCATGCATTGAAAGGGGGATTAAGAATTAAATTCTCATTAAGGATAGCACAATTAAAAACGAGAATCCTTTAATTTGACGACTAACACTAAAAGCATAAAAATGGAGAATTATGCAAATTTTGATTGAAATAATTATGAATCGTTTTAGATGACTCTTTACATCATTCGCTATAACAGTAATAACGAAAGTTCAAACAAATTTGCGGAAAAAGAAAATCTGAACCATTGTGCATATTTGACAAATCCTAACATTAAGCTCTATCCTTAAAAGGAAATTTACGAGGAAATGAGGACGTACGGTAATCCTAAGTAATAAACACATTAAGATAACTAGTTATTGGCTAACTCAGGATCCTGTTTCTGGTGATTCGCTATATAGATCGGTCAGACCTCGGCCCCCCTACCCTCCGCTACAGGCCCCCTGCTCGGTACGCGATCGAGTGAGACGTATCGGTGTACTGGCTTAGTATATATTATGAATACGATATAATAATGTGCTATATCTGTAACTATATAGTATGTTCATATATCATAACAATGCTCTGAGTAGTTATGTGCTATGATCATCTATTATAACCCTGCTCTGAGTATTTATGTGCTATGGCAGGGGTGGGAAAACTACGGCCCGCTGGCCGCATGCGGCACGCCATTGAATATTTTGCAGCCCTCAAATACATTTTTAAATAAACGAACGATCGTCACAAATGATTTTTTCCATCAAAATTACGCAGAAATTTATTGGAATTTTAATTTGACTTTCTTATTTATTAAATATAAAATATTTTATTTTCATTTGACATCATTTAAATATTAATATATATATATATATATATATATATATATATATATATATATATATATATATATATATATATATATATATCGTCAATGAAATTTTACTACGTTTACTATGAGTGTTTAATATTGAGTAATTTACTATACTAGAATTGACGTCATTTGACTGGCTGAATGTTTCTCAATGATTATAAGTACTCGGACGATATAATTTTATAAAGGATGAAAATTGACTTTCAATTTATAATTAATTGTTTTTAACTTTTAAGCATTATGTCGGGATGTATGTTTAGTTTATATTAAAAATATGTTTCATACAAAAAAGAATATAGCTAAAAGCGGTTATAATTAATAATACATCGTTACAACAGTGATGTATCGTCAGAAATACCCCCCCCCCACTCCCTCCTCATATCCTACTAATAGAATGCACAAATACTCGATTTGCAATCATTTAAGCTGTGCAGTGCCTGTGGAATTCCCGGTGTGTTTTAATAACCATACGTTTGTAGTTTCCATTCATACATTTCCGTATTTATATTGCAACCGAGTTTTCTAAATCTAAATAATTATATTCGCGCTGCCGGAAGCACATTTGCTTTTAGTTAATTTTGCAACATTTTAAAGTATGTTTTTATTATGAGTGCATCCAAAAAACGTAAGAATGAAGACGAGTGTCTGGTTTTCAAAGACGAATATATTACCAAATATTGTTTTATGCAAGTTGGCAACAAATCTGTTTGCTTGCTGTGTAACAAATCAATGGCTGTTTTTTTAAGAATTTAACTTAAATAGACATTACCAGACAAAACATCCCAATTTCGGACACAATCTAACATCTGAAGAAAGGAAAAGAAAATGCATGGAGTTGTTAAAATGTCTGGAGAAACAAAATTCTGTGTTTACAAAACAGTCTTCAATTCAAGATGCCGTAACAGAGGCCAGATTGGTGTTGTCATACAAAATTGTGAAATACAACAAGCCATTTTCTGATGGTGAATTTATTAAGGAATGTTTACTAGATGCAACAAAAATTATGTGTCCAGAACAAAACAACAAATTTGACAGTATTACATTATCCAGAAGAACTGTGGTCAGACGTGTTAAAAAGATAATTGAAGATTTCACCATTCAACTTCAAGATGCAAGTAAGCATTTTTTGTGGTACTCTCTTGCTTTGGACGAGAGTACTGATGTACAGGATACTGCTCAATTATTAGTTTTTATACGTGGTATAAACAATTCTTGTAAACTCTTTGAATAGTTACTGATTGTTGAGTCGATCAAAGACACTACCACTGGTCTGGATATACTCAATGCTGCTAGTAGATGTATTGAAAGAGCTGGGTTAATGTAGAATAAGATGGTCATTATTAAAACTGATGGTGCTTGTGATTTAACTGGAAAAAAATATAGGACTGATAAAGTTGATCAATGATATGATTAAGTCAGAATATCCTGACCACGTAATATTACCACTTCACTGTGTGATTCATCAGGAAAGTTTGTGTAAATCTGTTTTAAAAAGTAAGCATGTTATTGGCACAGTTGTCAATGTCATAAACCTCATCAGATCAAGAGGACTCAATCACAGGCAGTTCAGAGCATTAATAGACGATCTAGAAACTGAACATTCTGATGTCATGTACCACAGTACAGTTCGATGGTTCAGGAACGGTTTTATGGAGAGTATGGGATCTTAAAGAAGAAATAGTATTGTTTCTAACTATGAAGAGCATAGAATGTGACTTCGATGCTAACATTGTTGATGCAGAGTGGAAGCGTGACTTTATATTTGCCATTGAAATAATGGATAAGTTATATGAACTAAATGTTAAACTTCAGGGCAATGATTTGTTTGCACATGAAATTTATGTTCATGTAAAATCATTTCAAGTCAAACTCTCACTGTTTTCCAGACAAGCTAATGAAAACATGTTTTGTCACTTCCTTTGCTGAAATAAGAAACTATTTCTGATGAAATGAGTAAAAATTCAAAGCTCAGTTAGATGTATTGGTTGAAGAATTTAGAAGAAGATTCCAAGAACTTGGAGCAGCACTTCAATGTTATCAGTTCTCCTCTCAGTGCAGAAGCTCATAAAGCCCCAGAGAACATACAGTTAAAGTTGATTGAATTACAAGCCAATCATTACCTAAAGGAAAAATTTAAGTTTAAATGTTTGTTGGATTTCTATGGTTCTTTGCATGAACAATTATTCCCAAACTTAAAAGAAACTTTGCAGCTAAATATTTGTCATTATTTGGATCTACATATATTTGTGAACAGGCATTTTCTTACTTAAAAATCAACAAATCTAAGAATAGGTCTTTATTATCTGATCGCAACTTAAATGCAGTCATGCAAATTTCTACAAGTAAACTTGTTCCAGATTTCAAAGGAATTATAAAATCTTACAAGCAATTATATACATGTCATTCGAAATTAATAATATCAATAAAGTTGCAACTGTTGTGACTGTTTGTGTATGTTGTTTTTTAAAATATTTATTAAAACTATTGATATGAACCAATATTGTAACTGTATGCAGCATAATATTTTTCAAATATTGTTAAAATATTTGCAAAACCATTTATCCATATTAGAAAATATACTGTTATAGTGTAAGTCTGTTAGAAATATAATTTATTTCAGAAGTTATCTACATTATGTAAAACTACCTTTCTTTACAATAAAAATATTTAATTGATTACTTACCGAGAATTGTAAACAAAAATATGCATACTATTATATGTGGCCCTCCAATAGCTTTACAATTTTCAATGTGGCCCTCTGCACAAAAAGTTTGCTCAGCCCTGTTCTATGGTCATACATCATATAATTTCTCTGTGGTTGAGTGAGAATGTCAACGTTTGATCTAACTTTTAATCGTGGGGCCGATGATCAGATGTCACCGGCGTAACAATATGAGTCACCGGATTGACAATATGCGCTGAATCACTGACGTCTTAAGAACGATGCGATTTAACAGAGTAAAAAGGTTGGTAGCGTGACCCTTGTCTTTAACACTTGTATGAATGGAGGAAACGCTTCGTGTTATCATAGTAAGGTGATAGGATGTAAACGTTGTTCTGTAGTGAGACCGTCACCGTATTATACACACACATCTGCCTTTTGTATCGTTTGGTTGGTTGACGTATATCAGATATGAATAGAGGAAGCACGTTGATTGATTCATACCAGTTTGACATAAGTGCGACAATATTAAACAAACACTGTTTCGTTATAATTGGAGGAAACGTTGTAATCTCAACAAAATCAATTCATGAGCATCATGCAATTTGAAAGTAACAGTTGACACAAGTCCAACAGTTACAATTTGGTTTCTATGTTAGTGCAGATCTTCTTCTTCTGCGTTCATTCTCAAACTCCTGCAGATTAGCAAGATGTAGTCCGGAGAATGGAATGTGTTGTTTCATGGTTTACAGCATTGCTGCGATTTCTGCGCTTTTTGGCCTGACACATCCGATTTCAGCATGGCTTTGGGTCTCTGACCCTATATGGGATGGGACAGCCAACTCCATCCCATAACCTCCTTAATCGCCGCTTACGACATGTGTGAAAGGTAAACGTTGATATGCTTTGCTCCCCTTTCGGTCCAGGAAACACAGGTGCGATTAGTGAAGATAAAACATATAATGTCAAAGAAACCAATAACATCAATCGAAATATGTATTATTTTTCATAGTACATTGGACATCCATGTACCGTGAATATCTCAGCAGTCTCCGTCTCTGCACCAATGCCATGTATTCCACTGATTGAATAACTGAAATACAAACCGTTGAGGTTCTGCCTTAATGCAGACTGATCCAATGTGAAACTCTAGTTCGAGCGGCATCGACCACTGACGGCAATGTCTTCTCGTTGAATGCAAAGTCGTACCTCATCAGGACCTCTAAGATCGAACCTTCTTCCAGGTTACAGCCAGGTATTTGGAGAATTCTCATCATTCTAATGTTCCCGTTACCAGTCTAACGGGCCTCTACTTTTCTTGGCTGCCATTTTTCTTTTTTCTTTTCGTCTCCCTCTGACGTCCTTTCTAAATTTTTTCTAATAAGCCATTGCTTTCAATAGTGAAAAGACGAAAACTAGCATGGTTCGGACGTGTATGCAGGCACGATTCCTTGTCAAAAATAATACTGCAATGAACTGTCGAGGGTGGAAGAAGCAGAGGAGGGAAAATAAAGGTATGGACAGACAACATCAAAGAATGGACAGGGCAAGATATTTCCACACTCATCCGCATCGCTGAGGATAGAATTCGCTGGAGGACTCTGTGTGCTGAGGCATCCAATGTGGTACCCCTACGACCCTGAAGGGTTATGGGTTATTGATTGATTAATTGATTGGCGTCCTTTCTGGCGTCATTTCTCCTACACAAAATTTCAATCTCTTCACAAACTCTCTACGCCATGTCAAATAGCAGACGTATCCGAGTGTCGCACTGAGGGACTATGTGTCAGGGTACCCTAGTACAAGAAGTGGTGTCTTGTATAAACAAAACACAATTACAGATCACATTTGTGTAGATTTGTAGTAATAGTTATAAATGTATATATATATATATATATATATATATATATATATATATATATAATATATATATATATATATATATATATATATATATATATATATATAGTGAAAAAGTTATCAAAACACTCAGGAATAGAAATGGATACGCTGAATACATCCTTTTACAGCCATGATTGCAGTCCCCTCCGGTACGTGATAACAGTGTTTGTGCAGGATTTTCTAAACAACTGGGAGATATGGTGAACTCAGTTTCATATGAAATTAATTGAGGTTATTGGAAGTGGCAGTCGGTGAATGAAACTAATCCTGATATTCAGTTTACGGAAGGGCTACCAGACGTGGAGCAAAGACATAGTAATTTGAGAATATTGTTGGTAATTGATGATGTGATGAGTGAGACTGACGGAGTGAGATCAAACTATTTACTAAAGGGAGCCATCATGGTAACCTATAGTGTAATATACATTGTACAGAAAATATTCGTTAAAAGATAGGAACAAAGAATTATTATTCTCAATTGGCACTATACTTTGATCTTCAGCAACTCGAGACATGGGTCGCAGATTATACATCTCGCTAAGTGAATGTATCCTGTGCGGAATGCCTACGTTAAAGAAATCCTTAAAGACTTGACATCTATGGTCATTTGGTGTTCTATCTCTGACATGCAACATCGGAACATCTGTTACTGAGAAGTCATATATTTTTGAAGTCATATAATTCGAGGTTTAATTCTATACAAAAGGAAAATTTGTGGCGTTATTTCACCAAAGCCATCGCGATTCCTTACCTAAAATTGATAGAGTCGTCGATTCAAAATTACAATACTTCTTATCACAGGTGCATTAAGATGGTCCCGGTAACATTGACAATCTATAACAAGTATGGAATACTCTACATGGAAAACACCCAAACCACAGAAAAGTATATTTTAACCTAGGTGATAAAGTGCGAATCACCCAGAACAGACATCCACTTAGAAGGGGTTTACGCCATCGGAGACAGAATATATGTTTACCATCAGTCAGACGCAACAGATAATCCAGTTGCGTATCTGTTAAAAGATTATGAGTGTCAGGAGACACAAGGTTCATTTTACAGATAGGAACTCCAGAAAGATGGTAACAAAACAGTATATTGAATTGACAATCTCCTAAAAGAGCGAGAAAACAGTCATCGCAAACAGTATTTGGTCAAATGGTATGGATACAAATCGCCATTCAATTCTATGATTTTTGCCAAAGACATCGTCATATACTAATGGAAAATGTTCAAGTTCAAATCCCAGTATTACGAACCAGAAGAGAAGATGGAGAGAAAGAGAGAGCAGGGGCACGAACATCTTTCTGGGACCTATTGGTAACACTAATACTCCGTTTAGAAATTGTGTTTCTTTGTTAGACGACTATCGTTTAATGGCGTCACGCTATTTTGTCTGTCTCATGGTAACTCGGACACCTCTGGCTACAAGTTCTGGATCGCTCTGCTGAGTAGTTGCCTAGGTTATAAGCAACCAAATCCCAAGCTAGGATGAGTTGTTATGTAACGTTACTCAGCAACGTTTCAATGAAAATATACCCAGACAATTCTTCTTCTTCTTCTTCTTTCGTTCACTTGAAACATGTCTATATCTGTAATTCTGTCTCCTTAATAAAACTCACTGTCTTTTGTAGTTCATACAGTGTCCCATAGAGCTTTGATTCCAGTGTTGTTTCCTCTGGCCAATATGTCTGCCTCAGCGTTTCATGCTCAGAACACTCTTGAAGTATATGTTTGGCACTCTGTGCTGCCTGTCCACATGTACACATGGCCGTGTTGCCAATCTTGAACTTTGTATACATGTGACTGCGGAGTCGGTTGTGTCCTGTTCTGAGACGTAGAATTATAACTTGTTCTGGTCTGTTCATAATATGATAGTCATCTTGTGTTGGTGTTTGTGGCTTTCTTATTGACTTGATCATCTGTTTTTTCTGATGGTAGGTGATTGGTATATCTGGTTGGTCTTCGGCAGCACCTTCCTTAGCCAGTTGGTCTGCTTTTTCATTTCCTGGTATTCCACAGTGAGAGGGTATCCACTGCATGGTTACCCTATACTGGTAAGACAATTCGCTAAGTAGTTTTTTCAAGTCTGTTAGTTTTTCAGACTGGAGAGCTTGAAGCACTGACCTTGCATCTGTCAGGAATACCACAGGCTGTAGGTCAGAGTTGGAGTTCAGCAGTTTTTTAGCTGCCACACTAATTGCCTGGATTTCTGCATCATAATTATTGCAGAATTTTCCTGTCGGTGTTCTGATTGTATCTCTAGGCTTGTGTGGATATTCTATATATACACCTGCACCTCCATTCCTCACGGCATTCTGTGCTGATCCATCTGTGTATACTCTGACCCATATATCTTGTGGATATTCCTCATCCAGGAAACTGAGGGTGACTGTCCTTCGCTGCACACTGTTCTGTTCGTCCACGCTTAGTATTCCTTTCACATGGGTTTGAATGTATATTGGCATTCCATGTCTTTCACTCCACAGGGTTTGTTCTGGTACAGGCCTTACGGGGCTGTCAACTTCAGGTAGGTCTGTAAGTTGTCTGCAGAGTCGTTTAGCTTGATGGATAAAGCTGATTCTTTTCAGTCGTCCCATTGCTAGATTTTGAAATCTTTCCTTCATTGGATGACTTGGCATACACTGAAACTTTTCTGCCTGAATTAGTACTTTTGTGTCTCTGCGTTCGCCAAGTGTTTGCATTCTTCCCATTTTCTGCATCTCTGCTATGGGTGTTGATTTCATTGCTCCCAACATTATTCTAAGTGCCTGGTTTTGCACTTTATCTAGATCTTGTAATGTGGTGTTTGATGCAGAACACCACGCAGCTGAACCATATTCCAGGTGTGGTCTTATGCCTTGCTGGTAAACTTTACTGAGTATATTCCCACTGGCTCCCCATGTGGTTCCACTTAGTTTTCTCAGGATAGCTAACTTCCTCCTGGCTTTTGTTGTTGCTTTGTTTATGTGCTGCTTCCATGTCAGTTTATCATCAAAAGTAACTCCGAGGTATGTGGGTTGTTTGTCTTCTTTCAAGAGCTCTCCATCTATTTTGATATGACCGGCTTTTTGTTTTGGTGAGAGGGTAAAAAGTGTAGTGCTGCACTTATCTGTGTTAATGCTGACGCACCATCTATTAGCCCATAAGGTTAGGGCATCGATAGCTCTTTGTATTTGTTTAGTGGCCACTGTCGCATGTTCTTCTGTGCACCAGATCACCAGGTCGTCAGCATACATTGCCACTTTGATCCCGTGTGGTAGTTCAGCAACTAGGTCATTGATGTAAACCAAGAAAAGTGTGGGCGACAGGACTCCTCCCTGGGGGACTCCATGACGCAGTAGAACCTTTCTTGCTCTTGCAACCATCTAATTGTACCCTGGCTCTTCTATTATGCAGGTATGCTTTTACCCATTTGTACATTCTTGAGCTAACCCTGCAATTTCGCAATTTCTTTAGGAGCCCTTCTTTCCAGACCTTATCAAATGCTTTTCTGAGGTCTATCCATGCTGCTAGTACCAGTTTCTTATCTTGGAAGGCATCCTCAATCTCTTGGGAGAGGTAGGTTGCCTGATCTTCAGTAGAGTAGCACTGTCTGAAACCTGCTTGCTGTGATACCAGAAGGTTTTCACTTTCAAGGTACCACTGCATCCTAAGATTGATAATGCGTTCCATTGTTTTACATAGACAGCTTGTGAGGCTGATGGGCCTGTAGTTGGAGACTGTGTTGCCATCTTTTCCTGATTTGAGGAATGGTATCATTATTGCTTCTCTCCACGCCTGTGGTACATTACCCGTGGACCAGCTTGTGTTAAAGATCTGCAGTAGCTTTGCTCTTGCTGTAATTCCCAGGTTTATAATCATTTCATTGGACACTCCATCAGCTCCAGGGGACTTTTTCATTTTCAATTTGGATATTGCATGCTCCAGTTCTCTCATTGTGATTGGTGCCTCCATGACTTCAGGTATAGGTTCGCCTTGTCCAATGTTTTGCTGGTTCTCTCGAACCTCCTGTTGTTTGTCTGGGCTGACTTTGATGTTATTGTCTTCTGCAAAGGAATCTGCAAAGTAATCAGCTGCATGTTTACCTGTTAAAATGTTTCTATCTTTATAAAGTGTGATCCTGGTATTTCTCCCTGTACCTTCATCATTATGTTGTTTTACAAGTTTCCATAATTTCCTAGTATCTCTTTCTAGGTTCAGCGACTCTGTTTTTTCTTTCCAGCTACTCCGTCTGGCTTGTAACTTGGCTCTTTGAAATTTAGCCTTTGTTTGCTGATATTTGTTGTGATGTTCTTGGCTAGGTCTGTTCTCAGCCTGCTGTCTAGATGTTTCCATCTCATTTTGCAGCTTTTCCAGTTCATCATTCCAGTAGGGTTTGTAGTTTTTGCGTGCCCCCCTGGGTATGGTTTTACTAGCAGCATGTAGTATACATCTATTAAATTCACTCACTGCTCTATTGATGTCTTTGTCTAAGTTCATGTCCTTAGCTAGAACACTGGTTAAATGCTGGTACATTTTCCAGTCTGCCCTCTTATAGTTCCACCTAGTGAGCGTGCTGCTGTCCTTGGTAAATTCATTGTGGATTTCCAGAAATACTGGTCTGTGGTCACTACCCCCAAGCTGCTTTCCAACGACACGTGTGATGTTCCATTCCAGGCCTGGTGAGTGGAATGCCAGATCTGGTGTAGAGGTGGTGTGCCATGCTCTCGAGTAGAAGGTTGGTGAGTCAGCTGGCTGGTTAATAAGGATGAGATTATTTTCATCCTGCCAGCTCTCAAGTTCCTCACCTCTCTTGTCGATATGATCGTAGCCCCAGCTCTGAGAGTGGCTGTTGAAGTCACCACACACCAAAAGTCTCTCTTTATCTGGAATTGTGTCTAGTGCCAATGGTTTATCATTTGGGCAGTAGTAGTTCAGGAGATGGAATTCTGCACTGTCTGTTTTTAGGTGGAGCATCTGGTATTCTGCCCCTTCCATATATACTTCCAGCTGACATGCGCTGATATTGTTTTTAACAAGTGTCAGAATTCCACCCTTTCACCTGTCCTTTCGGTCAGATCGGTAGCACTGGTAGCCTCTGATTTTGAAGGCTATGTCGCTGCTGAGGTGTGTTTCTTGGATACAGCATATATTAACTTGTTCTTCACTGAGGACATTTTCAAGTTCCAATTTTTTGCTGTATCCATCTCTTTTACTGTTGACACCCTCAGCATTCCAGTGCATTATTTTTATTGGTCGTTTGTTTGTTTGGCCAGTAGCTCTATTCCCTTGCCTCCTGGCTCCTCGGGGCAATTGAGAAGGACTTCCAGTAACTGAGGTTGGGCCCTTTCGAGGTTAGGGCCCGGCACCGTCCCTGCCTGAACGTCCGCCACAGGGCAGGCACCATAACTTTTTATAGATACGGACATGTTTCCATTGTGTTTTGTGCGTGGCATCCTGATTATCTGTGCGCCTTTTGGCTGGATGCCTCCGTCTTCAGCACTCTGCTTACTTGGGCAGGACTATGGTCCTGCTCGAATGGGACTGCCCGACCAGTCTTAGTTTCCAGCCCCTGATGGCTGAACTAAGCCCCATCACAACTGCAAGGTGCTGGCCTTGATGGGGACCCAGACAATAACCCTAGCCACTATTTTGTCAAACTACCACAACCTATGGAGATGAACTCGCAATATGAAGTTGGTCTAGCTGAAATTCAGTTTTAAAGCACATATTTCAACGTGCTCGAGAAAAATGTGTATGTGGCGTATATTCATCTTCCAACCGATACTATAAACGGTGTAGTAGCTCACCAGACTATCTCATCAATGAGTTCAACTTCAAGCTGAGAAACGTCGGTCTTATCGCAAATAATTACCATAATAAGACGTCAAAGAAAACGTCCATTAACATTCTCATCGAGGATAATGATCTTATACTAAGCGAGGCGCTGAAAAACATGCTAGCTCTTCCAAAAAGATGCTAGCTCTTCCAAAAAGATGCTAGCTCTTCCAAAAACATGCTAGCTCTTCCAAAAACACGCCTTAAATTTGATGACACCGATCAATCTAGTCAAGATATGTTCCATATGGATTGCGACAAGAACAATGTGTATATTTATTCATATAGTATATCTTCTCGTTCGGTGGGTGATGTCACGGCACCACTAGTACGGTTCGGTCCACATATTAGTCAAGACAGCTACATCAGTGTTGATCTACGAAAAACCACACCATTTTCCTCTTAATCTATTCTCGTTCGACACCATCGAGATAATTTTACCAATCGACCAAGGCAAGAAGATCTCATTTACAACTGAGAGTCAACGGTAACACTGCACTTTCGTACACGAAAACGCGTGGATCTGGAATAAAGAACGGTTAGACACGCACCAGTACAACAAGAGAATTGTTTAAATAGTCGGGAAATTGTCTTACACTTTTTGTGGCGGTATGCAGGTCCACGGGATCGGTAGTTTATCTAGTGCTCTTGGCAGAATGGTACTACCCAGATTAACAACAGGGTGCAATGCCATACTTAGATTAGGCGTAACCTCTGGTTTATCAAGATGCTTTAGGTGGTATGAATATTCGTGATTATATGCGAGACAGTCAACGAAGCAGGATATCATCTATTGGCTAGGCCGTCGACCATATTACCCAATCAGATATCTGTATCAGACATCGAAATAGACCAGCACTCCCTGGTGAGTCATGGCAGAAAATAATCAACCGATAAACGTCCAAGAGTTCATTCCAACCAACAGAACGCTTGGATATATTTGGATAATAGCTCTCGTTCATCTAAACTCGTATGAGTGTCTTTACTCTGAACTCGATCTCTTTAGTTTACCATCAACGCAAACGGTGGTTGATGAATGACAATTTAAAAGTCATTCGTCCCCTGGCCTTATAGCACCAGGGGCTCCTATGGAATTAATTTTGGGCTATAGCCAAGATCACCTGTATCTTTTCAATACATATTTGCAACTAAGAACCGAAGAGACGCTAACCAATAGCGATAAACAGTCACTGGATGCTTTGGTTTGTCCTGTGAATTATTACATGCACAGTTTATTGTCTCAAATATATTGATGTCTCCTTGAATGATATACTCATCACAGCTAGCAAAAATACGTACCTTTAAAAAGCTCACATTGAAAGTACGTTGAATTTTGAAAATGATGCTAGAAAGGGCACTAGTCAGTCTTCATCTATTTCAAAGACACGACACAATACCACGAGGATACCAACGGGTATTCGTCGTCAACTTGCCTCTCTGAGCCATGAAATGGATGTGATGGATAATTTACATGCTGATATTTTCGCCCAAAATAGATATATGCAGAATGGAGTTATGTGAAGATTTAAGTGACTCCGTCTACAGATGCTTTCAACCTGATGACTGATGATGCTACCATTGGCGATAAACGTGTTAATACTCATGCTACAATTGTACTCAGAACAGTTAAACTAAATTCTTCAGCCATTTCACTAGCACACGAGAAACCTCTGATGAGATGTAATGCAAATTACTCAATACAACTTGCTGTTTTAAAGAAGACAATCTTCTTTCCAACGGGAATATTATCTCACGGATAGAACAATTTGTTTCTATCACAGGCATCCACGAAAGCCTTTATTGTTCTGACGGACTCTGGCGTTTTTAATGGGATGTACAAGAAACACCCATTTAATTTTCATCGTTTTTACCTGACGTATTTAAGTCTGACGGTAGATGATAGATGGTAAAAAGAGTGTGAGACGTACAGCGGTATATCTCTGTTCAGCCATATAGGAACAAAATACCCATAAATCATGGAAAAGAGAGAAAAGACGATAGTAAAACCCCAGCTAAATAAGACACAATTTGGTTTCAGGAAAGAAATGTGACGCACAGATGCTATTTTTACGCTATGACAGCTGAGCGAAAGGACACTTGAATACTATGTACAACTAAACATCGTCTACCTTCATCGACCATAACAAAGGCATTTGATAGAGTTGACAGAAAAAATGTGGCTGATATTGGAGGACTATGGAGTACATGGACAATCACTAGACAACATACACGTATTATACAAACACTGACAGAGCGTAATAAGAACTTCTGAAGACACAACATACCTATTTGAAATAAAAACAGACGTTAGACAAGACTGCGTAATATAACCACTTTTATTCTTAAAATACACGACAAGAGAAGCAGCCCCAAGAAACAAATTCACCCCTGCAAAAGCATCAGATAAAGAACACAGCTGACTCAAAGTACTGTTATTTGCAGATGATTAATGTTTAATATACGAATACGAAAATAAATTGCAGCAGCTCACACACTTGCTACATACAACCTGCGAACAACACAACATGAAACTAAACACATCTAAAACAGAGACTATGAAGATAAACAGAACACCAGCTCAGTTAAATGCATTTGCAAATGGTATAAAACTGAAGCAAGTCCGCCCAGAGTTTAAATACCTAAGAAACATATTTACGGAGGATGACACACTCCACAGAGAGAATGAAAAACAAGGTACCAAATAGCCAATACTCTGACTTTCCAGCTGTTACCAATACTTAAACACCCATTAATCTGCTTGGCTACAAAACGATATTTGCTAATCAGTATTATTGTTCCAATTCTGTTTCACTACTGTAAACATGGCCCTTGACGAACAGACTAGAGAATAAGATCACAGTTTGCTAATGAGATGTTAGAGAAAAGCTATAAATGTCACGAGGAGAGACCGCCAGAGAAATGAAGATATCAGAAAAGAAGTAAAGACTATCTCAAGTCACGACTATATTGAGCTGCAGCAAACCAGATAGTTCGCTCATGTCATGGGAATGGAACCTGCGCAACCAGCCCTAGTGCATACGTCAGCAGAAGACCAGGCTGCAAGAAACGAGGAAGACCAAGTACTAGATCGGCAGAGGCAATGAAAGAAACATTAGACATGGGCTTACAATGACCAATGGAACTCAAATGGCCAAAGACAAACAAAATCCGAAATCTCCCCCCCCCCCACCGAAGCTTACAGCACACGTGGAAATGAGAGTAGATATATAGATATATAGATATATCGACAGATAGACATATATATATATATATATATATATATATATATATATATATGAGCAAATGCTAGAGTATTTAGTTTATCAAAACGTTACTAAGATGCGTCAACTGTCGTTACTCCTTCTATTAAATTGAGTTGCAAAATATTTCTTCGTTTTTAGTCAACAGTTACTAGACAATGATACCATAATCACTTCCCTCTGTGTTCGTTTTCAAACTGAAGCACCACAACTAAAAACCGGTGATATCAAGATAGATGGAGAGTTTGAGATGGTTTGATGAAGAAGACAACCCACATACCTCGGAGATAATTTTGATGATAAGCTGACATGGAAGCAGCGCAAAAAAAAGCAACAACAAAGCCAGGAGAAAGTTAACCATCCTGAAAAAACTAAGTGGAACCACATGGGGAGTCAGTGAAATATACTACGTAAAGTGTATCAGCAAGGCATGCCCATACCTGGAATATGGTTCACCTGCGTGGTGTCTTGCATCAAACACTACATTACAAGATCTAGATAAAGTGCAAAACCAGCCGCTAAGGATAATGTTAGGAGCAGTGAAATCAACACCCATATTAGAGATGCAGAAAATATGAAGAATGCAAACACTTGGCGAACGCAGAGACACAAAATTACTAGTTCAAGCAGAAAGGTTGCAGTGTATGCCAAGTCATCCAATGAAGGAAATATTCCAAAATCTAGCAATGAGGCGACTGAAAAGAAGCAGCTTTATCCACCAAGGTAAACGACTCCGTAGACAACTTACAGACCTACCTGAAGTTGACAGCCCCCTATGCCAATATACATTCAGACCCATGTGAAAGGAATACTAAGCGAGGATGAACAGAACAGTGTGCAGCGAAGGACCGTCACCCTCAAATTCCTGGACGAGAAATATCCACAAGATATATGGGTCAGAGTATACACATATGGGTCAGCACAGAATGCAGTAAGGAATGGAGGTGCAGGTGTATATAAAGAATATCCACACAAGCCTAGTGATACGATCAGAACACAACCAGGGACATTTTGCCGACTCCACAGTCACATGTATATAAAATTCAAGATTGACAACATGGCCATATGTCCTTTTGTCAGGCAGCACAGAGTGTCAAACATATAATTCAAGAGTGTTCTGAGTATGAAACGCCGAGGCAAACATATTGGCCAGAGAAAACAACACTGGACTCAAATCTATATGAGCAAATGTATGAACTACAAAAGACAGTGAGTATTATTCAGAAGACATAATTACAGATATAGACATATTTCAAATGAACGAAAAAAGAAGAAGGAACTAAAGCACAAGAATAGGATGAAGTCCGGAGAGTAAAATGCGTTGTGTCATAGCTTACAACTGTGCTATGATATCTGCGCATGTCGGCCTGGCACATCCGTTTTTAGCATTACGTCTTGGTCACTTTGACCCACTATGTGATGAGGTAGTCAATTTCATTCTCCCAAACTAGTTGTATCGCACGATATGCATAGCAGCAACAGTGTTTCTATTCGTAGCTTCCCTTTCTAGTAACGGAAACACACGAGCGAATAGTATGACCAATATTGTGTGTTTGTGTGACCAGATTTGAAATTTGTATGAATTTAAACCCTAAAAAAATTATGTAAAAATTGGTAAATTTTCACATTGAACCAACTAATTAGAAAACCAAAACATACATTTTATGATCAAGCGCACTCAAAAAGAAAAGAAAATTTGCCCTTTTATTCATGAATAGCCATTATGTCCAAAATGGAAATCTAAGTCGTTTGATCATCACACGCCACTGCTTATCTTTTCAGATTCTGCCATCAGTTCATAATGCGTCTAGACAACAATTTTCCCGCACGATTATATGATGTAGTTGTTTCTTGAACATCCTATACATCATTTTCAACATTTTTACATGATCATTGAGAGTTGTTATTTTGTATACATCGGTGATGGTGGTTCAACTAAGACCCCATTATATGTGCTGGTCACAGATTTGACATACTGAAATTAGACTAACATCCTTATGAAGTCTTTAAGAAGCAGCTTTGGATTTTGTTGTATTATGCTTTGATGTTATGTAACGACTTTAAGAAGCGGTACTCAGTATAAGCGATACAGTTGTATTTTCACTCTTAATAGCAGAAGTTTTATATTGTGGCAAGACACATCAGCTGAAATTTTTTGGAGAATTTTTGAATATCATTGTCTTATTAACATTTAGTCTTTGTGAATAGTGTGTTTTATTTGACTCTTTACTTTAGTGAGATACTTACAATGTAAAATAACTTCGTTACAAACAAATTACAAATAAGATAAAGTTGCACTTATATTCTTTAGTCTAGTATCTATTCCCATTTGGTGTAGTTGTAGCTACCATACTTGCTGTTGAGCGTAGGATTTAGTGAAGGAGATGTATTCCAGAGCCAGGTGTGTTGCTCTGGCTGATGTGTAGCCATGTCTATTCAGGATGGTTTTGAAGTTGTCTATTCACCTTTTCCTAGGTATGCCCTTGTCTCTGTATCCTCATTCCATCTTGTTATAATCTCTTATGGGAAGGTAGATAGATAGATAGATAGATAGATAGATAGATAGATATGTAGGTAGGTAGGTAGGTAGGCAGGTAGGCAGGTAGGTAGGCAGGTAGGCAGGTAGGCAGGCAGGCAGGTAGGCAGGTGGATAGGTAGATAGGTAGATAGGTAGATAGGTAGATAGGTAGATAGGTAGATATGTAGATAGATTAGATAGATAGATAGATAGATAGATAGATAGATAGATAGATAGATAGATAGATAGATAGATAGATAGATAGATAGATAGATAGATAGATAGATAGATAGATAGATAGATAGATAGATAGATAGATAGATAGATAGATAGATAGATAGATAGATAGATAGATAGATAGATAGATAGATAGATAGATAGATAGATAGATAGATAGATAGATAGATAGATAGATAGATAGATAGATAGATAGATAGATAGATAGATAGATAGATAGATAGATAGATAGATATAGAGACAGACAGACAGACAGACAGACGGACAGACAGACAGACGGACGGACGGACGGACGGACGGACGGACGGATGGACGGACGGACGGACAGACGGACGGACGGACGGACGGACGGACGGACGGACGGACGGACGGACGGACGGACCGACGGACGGACGGACGGACGGACGGACGGACATATAGATAGATAGATAGATAGATAGATAGATAGATAGATAGATAGATAGATAGATAGATAAATGGTAGAAGCAAACCCGTTTCCATTGACTTTCCATGCAATGGTCAGTAAGTCAAAGTTTGCTTTGATACTCTAACATTAGCTTGTTAATGAGATGCGTATTGTGAGTCGTAGTGACCGGTGGGTAACGTTATAGCACCTGCTTATGTTATCGGTTGGAGAATGAGAATCACCCACACCATTTACTTGGTCAAATTAAAATATGTGTTTGGAAACAGAATTTTAGCCAGACCAACTTCATATTGTGAGTTCATCTCTACAGTTTGTGGTAGTTCGACGAAATAGTGGCTAGGGTTATTGTCTAAATATATGTTCATTAAAGAGTTGCTGGGTAACATTTTTTTACAAATCATCCTAGTTTGGAATTTGGTAACATGTAACTTAAACAACTACACAGTATAGCGTTCTAGAACTTGATACACTAAGAAACACCACAAAACTCAAGTTGTTTAACTCCAACATCATCCCTATTCTATCATATAGGTGCGAAAGTTGGAAAGCCACAAAAGCCACAGATAAAAGACCCGACTGCTTTGAAAACAAATGCCTACGTACCATTCTGAACGTTAAGTGGAGTGACTTTAAATCTAACACTACTATAAGAGAGGAAAGCAAACAAACCTATATATCTTCCTTCATTAGACAAAGGCGTTGGACTTACATCGGCCATGTTCTCAGAATGAACAGCCTAAGAATTCCCCAGCAGTCACTATATTGGGTGCCACCTGGAGTAAGAAGAAGAGGGAGACCTAGAGAAACTCTACGAAGAACCATTAAAGGCATGCCAATGAACCTAAACATCACGCAACAATTGAAAGACCTGGCAACACAAAGACAGAAATGGAAGGCTATGGTTTCTGCCCTATGCGCCGCCTATGGCCCTGGAGGAACATAACATTACATTCTGATGACTTAACCATTCTTGGAAGATTTTTGGTTTAAGTTTACTCGTACGTTGTAGTGTCGCAGCACGTCCTTTCGCACCCACCCTGTTAGGATTGTAATAATTTCAAGTCAGTTTCACCTCGTTTCTCACATAGATGAATTTTACTTTTTTTGCTTTGCTTTTTGATCGTTTATTCCTGAGATTGTGTACATGTTTTAGAGTCTCCCATAAATAACTTCAATGCTACTGAGAATTTCTCAACTAGTGGTTGCATTACCTCGTCTTCTGTATGTATGTGGGGTGCTGAAGGAGGTGGTTTGATGTATAATAGCCCGAAATGTATCAGGTAGCACAAGTTATGTTGTCATTTAAAGTGACATAATATAACCACCACCCATTACACCAACGTTTAGATGAGTCAAATGTTAAATTAATCAATCGGGGCAGATTATGGATGACAGAGACTGAAGACACACTGCGAACATTTTGTGAATGTGAAGAAATATTAAAGGACAGTGAATGGGTGGGAGTAAACACTGAGTAAAGTAATAATACAACTAGGTAAAGGGTGTCGAAAATTGACGGGTGTCATGGCCAAGGATACAGTGCACGAACTTCCCCAACTACATTCCAAACCACAAAACATAATTATAAACACAGATGGCTCCGTCAACAGAAACACAAATAAAAGCGGTTGGAGTTTTGTTGCCTACAGAAAAGGCGAGAAGTTCGTATGAAATCTTCAGCATATTCCATTGTAACATTGAGCATGGGGATGGAGATAGAGGGAGTTGTTTATTTTGTTTGTTTAAAAAAAAAATTTTTAGTCAAAAAGCAAGTGATCAAGAATTGACAACTCTTTAGGACACAGGAAACATCACACTCAGTGATAGGCTGGACAGAGGGCACATTGAGCAATGAAGAAGACAATAGGGTCTTTTAAACATGTTGCCGAAGTAGCAATGAAGATGTATTGCCAAAATGTACTGAGGAGGTCACGGCGGACAAAGCATACACAAGTTTTGAAAACTACATAGGCCAATGAAGCGGAGAACAGAATCGAAACCCAGTACAAACGTGAGGGACGACACAGGGCAGACACTGATATGAGATGATATGAAAGGCAAAGTTTTCTTTGATAGATATATTCACCAAACTAATCAGGGTGACATAGATCAGCGCAAAGAAATGATGCTTACCTTGATATAAATTACTGTTTTAGGGCCAAAGAAGACCAGTTGCAGGTGTTAAAGAAGTACAGTTAGCTATTAAGAATGCAGCCGGTGGCGCTCCAGACCCGAATTGATTCATATACAGCTTACTCAAGGACTTTGGGGAGAAGATGCTAGCTAAAATAACAGACGATTATAATGCGAGTCTGAAAACAGGAATAGTACCAGAGGAGTGGCTACATAGCTATCTTATACCCGTGCCAAAACCTGGCAAAGATTCTACGGACATAAAAGGTTATCGCATCATCACACTTCAGAATGTGTACGGTAAGTTTCTGGAACGAATTGTTGCTAGACGTATAACCATGGAACTAGAGATATAAGGCGTTCTCCCAAATAACCTAGGTGCATACAGACCTAGACGAGACACAGTCACAAATGCAGCAGTTCTTGCATATAAACTTTATGAAGGTTTTCAGAACAAAGAAGAATCTGCAGTTGCAGCGATAGACCTGGATGATGCGTACAATAGAGTTAGTTGCACCCATCTTAACCTACTAACTTTGGAAAAAGATTGGAAAAAGTTCAAAATGAGGCAATGAGAGCGGTACTTTGGTGTACTATAGATACACCCATCTCTGATATGAGATTTCTGCTTGATCTCCCTAGCATTAGAGTGCGACATCAGGTAGCACGAGTTAGGTTGTACCTTAAAGTGACAGATTACAACCACCACCCATTACACCATCGTCTAGATGAGGCAAAGGGAAAACGAATCAAGCGTGGCAGTTCATGGATGACAGAGGCTGAAGACACACTGCGTAGAGTATGTGAATTGGAATAAAGAGGAAAGGGTAGTGAATGGGTGGAGGTAGACACTGAGAAGAAATCACTGACTAAAGTAATAATACAACTAGATAAAGCGTGTCGAAAATGAACGGAAGTCAGAGCTCAGGATACAGTGCACTAACTCGCCCAACTACACTCGAAACCACAAGACATAATTATATACACAGATGGCTCCGTTAACATAAACACAAGTAAAGGCGGTTGGGGTTTTGTTGCCTACAGAAACGGCGTGAAGTTCGTTGAGAAATCTTCAGCATATTCCACTGTCACATCGAGCATGAGGATGGAGATAGAGCGAGTTACAGCAGCTCTTAATTGGTTGATAACTGATACATCAACACACTCGGTAATACTCACAGACTCTCAAAACATGTTGCAGAAGAAAGAAAGGTTCATGCTAAGAAAAGAATGGTGGGACTTATTGAAAAGCTTAGTTGTCCAGAGCATTACATGGATATACTGCCCTGGTCATGCTGGGGTTAGAGGAAACGAGAGAGCCGACTTATTGGCAGGCAATGCGCCGATACACTGCACATTGCTGAGAAAAGATAAAGCAGACTTAATGAAGGCAGTAATAAATTCATTTCAATATGCAGATAATGTCAATGAGGTTGAGAACGTACACATACAGAGAATGTTAGAAATGGGAGTATCTAGAGGTGAGGGCAGGAAAAGTAAATTTTTTGGAAAGTCCCGAAAATCACACAATCAACACCTGATCGGAACTCTTAGTCTAAATACACTGGGATGGCTGCTGGAGCGGAGGGCGGAGCACTTATGGAAATGTCCTGCATGCTGTGAGCCAGTTCCCTAATCAAGAAGAATCTCACAAGTTGATGTTACAATTGGTCATTATGCATTGGGATGTAACGAGCAACATATTCTTACTTCCATCCTTAAAGTTCACTCTTGAAAGCAGCAATGAGATCATTATCACCAAAAAAGTGAACATTACAAAGTGGACGACCACAAAAAAAGATGTTGTTTCATCATCTTCTAGTCTATCTTTCTATTTGCTAAAGCATGTGTTGTCTTGTAGAGTCAGGAGTAAAAGTGTTTTCTGAAGTATCATCCTAGTGTGTACTGAGTATATTGTGGAATTTGTCACATCGTTTATTTGGACTTCCTGTCAAAATGGCGGACATATCGACGTGTGTTTTTGTGTGACACCGTCAACATGACTTCAAAAATGGATTATTTCATTATTTCGTCTAGGATGTGGTGTTAGTTATTTTGGCAAGGGAGTCCACTCATCAAGATCTTCGCCGGTGCGACGGAGTACGTGCATCAGAGCTGACATTTTCATGAGTGCAGCCGTTATTCCACGTAATTACAAGGCCTAGTACACACAAATGGCCGGCAAACGAAAACGTCATAAACGGTGCAGGGCCAAACGGCAAGGTCGGTGTGCTGGAGCGAGGCGCTACAGCTCGAAGGTCGAGCTTCTGTCGCTAAAATCGCTACGTGTATTATTCTGGAATATCGCAGGTGACATTAAGACGCCCATATCTGGATTGTAGACCTACAAGAATCGCGATGGGATACGAAACCGTGTCCAGATTACCGGTTTTCATAGTGTCTACAATAGGCGACACCTGGGGCAAGCAATTCTTGTACGAGAAGGCATTGACGCTGTCGAGATAGATATGTCTGAATGGGATAGTGGTGATATTCACCTGCAAGCTATCAGGGTACACAAAGTACATCACCCTTTCGTGCTCGTCCACGTGTATGCGTGCAAGATCAGCCTGAACATTCAGGGATGGAAACCTTTATGTGAGATAGTAAAGGAAGACAGAGGCGTCATCTTCTGTGGGAATTTTAATGCAAAAGGAAGCTCTTGGGGCAATACTACCTGTACTCAACAGGGAAGAGATCTTGAGGAGGCCTTGATTTATATGAATTTAGTATGCATAAACGATGGGCGCATGACAAGGTTTGCTGTTAGGGATGGCAACGACGACAGTGCTATCGACTTGGGTCTAGTGACGGCTGATATCGCACCCAAATGTAGATGGGATGTGCTGGGGCATCATGGCAGCGACCATTTGCCATGTGTCTTGTTGGTGGACAAAGGAAAACGTAAACAACAGAGAGCTATAGTTAAGTCCTTCCATTATTATCGTAATCGGTCGTCCATCATAAACAGAATTAGGAAGGAAAAACGTAGGACACACGCCACCAAGGCGAAAATGTGAAATCAACACCCCTGGTGGAATTATAAAGTTCAATGTGCATTGAAAAGTAAACGTAGCGCAGTTGCAGAGTGGCAGAAAGCAGGAAAAAAAGTGACCGCACAGCCAGATCTTGTGCAATTAAAACAGACCAAAGACGACATGGTTCAAGAATTTGAAGATATTGCTAAAGTTGATAAGGAAAAAAATGGGAAAACTTTTGTCATGAGATTGCTAAAGAAAAGTCATGAAAACTGTTCTGGCGCCTGCATAAATCAATGAACGACACAAGGAAGCGTATAACAATCCCAAATTTTCAAAGCACAGACTTGGTATGGCAGAAGACAGATGAGAATAAGGGTGCAGCACTGCTGGCTCATTACAAGGCACAAATTGGTCCGAGGAATTTAGGAATGAAAATAAAATCATGAAACCAGTCACAGACATGTGCAAGGAGCAAGCTTTGGAAAGCGATAATGTAATTACCCTTGAAGATATTACAGTCGTACTGAAAAGATCAAGAAACTCTGCGCCAGGACCTGACGGCATTAGGTCCGATGATCTCAAAGGCAGGTCAGACGAGGACCTTAAGGAGCTGGCAATGTTGTTCAACAAGAGCCTAGCGAACGGCACAGTAGAGGAAGATTGGTTACATAGTTACTTGATCCCACTACCCACGCTTGGCAAGAGTCATGCTGGATACAGGGTTTCAGATCATAACCATGCAGAATACGATCGGCAAATTGTTAGAAAAGATTGTGGCCTGGAAATTGTCCCTACATCTAGAAAAGAATAATAGACTACCATCAATATTGGGAGGCTATCGTCCAGGTAAGCAGACTTGGCACAATGCCGCCGTGTTCGCGCAGGACGTTTTCGAAGGTTTTAACGAACGAATGGAGACATGCGACATTGCAATAGACATGGAGGATGCTTATAACAGAGTGCCCTTGGATTTCTTGATAACCATAAGCTGCAACTCCAAGTAAGTCCATTTATTGTCAGGTGGATTGCCTCTGCACTTTATCAGAGACAGGTTGTTCTTAGGTGTGGGAGTTGGTCTTCGCCACCAACAGTCATAAACCCAGGACTACCACAAGGGTCACCTCTATCCCCAGTACTATTATTTGTGTATACAGTTCAAATTATAAGCTGTCAGATTGCAGGACCAGAGAGAACCATGTCTTATGCTGATGACATCTTGGTATGTAGGCAGTTCAGAGATAGAGAAAGAGATTGCCAGAAATGTGCAAAGGTAGCTTGATCGCATAGGAGAACCGTGCAGTAATTCTGGAGCTTTTGTTAATCCATCAACGGCATCGATAACATGGTTTTCCTTAAATAATCACATAGTGAACACGTCCACGCCATCGGTTACTTTGAGAGGGGATGTCCTCGAGGGAACCAGCACCATGAAGTGCTTGGGGGTCGTGTTGGACCGAAGTCTGAGTTTCAAAGATCATGTTGACGACATAATTGTAAAGGCTTATAAAGGTCTTGCGGCGATGAAAGTTATGGCTGCTGCTCAATGTGAACAGATACTGCTATTTCTGCTGTAACAGGGATTGGTGGTGGCGGTGGTAGAGTACGCACTGGCAATTCTGACACTGAGTCAGACTCAAACAGAAAGATTGGATAGAATCCAGAATGAGGCATTGGGGATCATTATGGGGTGTACGAGAGATACGTCGGCTCGGGCTATGCCATACCTACTTGATTGCCCTACTGCGTAGCAAAGAAAACATATGTGCAGAGCGCGGGACTACCTAAAAATCACTGCTGATAAAGAGCACCTTCTACACCCAGAAATTATCAAAGTGAAAGGCAGTCGACTAAAGAGAGGAAAGTCGTGGATGGGGCGCGCAGAGGACGTTATACAGAACGTGTGCAGATTGGAGGATGTACTACCTGGTACCCAATAGAGTCTGGCGCCCTCGCATTATCCAACAGCCTTCGAATGATTAATAACACTCAATAGAGAGTGCAGGGAATGATGTCCGACAGTGGTCGAGTCAAGAGATGCTCGCTCTGATCAGTGAGAATTCCAGGGAAGGTGATATAATTATATATAAAGATGGGTCGGTTGGGAGACACATCAGGAGTTCCTGGGCTTTCACGGCTCAAAGGTGGGGGGGGGGGAGAGACTATCACACAGGAAAGTGTTGCATTAGCTCAGACAACACGCAGCATGACAATGGAGATTCTGGCAGTAACCACAGCTTTGCAATGGTTCTGCTCACAGACTGTATGCGAGCATGCCTGTATACTCAGTGACTCCATGAACATGATTGTGAAAGTTCAGGCGGGGTACGTTAGAGAACAGTGGCTGGATGCAGTGAATAATTCATGTGTGCGTACAGTGACTTTTATTTGTGTGCCGGGACACGCGGGAGTCTTGGGTAATGAGAGAGCAGATAGGTTGGTCGCCCACGCTGCTACTACGGATGTTGGTGGATCGATGGATCGGCAGTCATTTTGAATGCCCTACCGGAAATCGCACGAACGAATGACTGTACAAGTGACGATGACTCTTGTTCCATGATTAGAATAAAGGAGCTTGGTTTGAAATGTGGTGTCGCTAGAAAGGAGAGTTTTCGTGGGCGAGAAAGAATGATGGTCAATCAACGACCTACTGAGACCGTCAGTCAACGTGTAATGGCGGATACAATCAGGGAAAGGTCTGAGCAAGTATGGACTTGTCTGGAGTGCAATGACGATGATCCAACGACTAACTAACTAACTAACTTTTATTTCGGTGGTCCATCGTTGTCGTGTTCGACCACTAGGTCTGCCTTCACTGTATATGTGTAGTATAGTGTGCTGTGCTATGCTATCTGATGGTAGGCTGCTGATGTGTGGAAACCATTTGATCTTTTGTCTTTTAATATATTCCAAGATTGGGGCGGTGCTGGTTCTTTGTCTAATCTCCTCATTTCTCACTCTGTCTCTTAGCGATATTTCTAGAATTATGCGCAAGTATGTCATTTTAGCTGTCACAAGTTTACGTTTTTCTTGCGTTGTCGTTCTCTGTCCATGTTTGGTATTGGTAGCACAGCGTTGGCATAATAATCATTTTGAATAGTGTTATTTTGGTATTTAAATGTACCTTTTTGTTTCTGAAACCTGGTGTCATTTGTCATAAGAATTGGTATGCGTTGCTACATTTATTGTGCATTTCTTTGCTGCTCATGACGTCTTCTGTTATATTGCTTGTTAGGTATGAACATTATGTCACGTGTTTAAGTCTGATGTTTCCAATATATATATATATATGTATATATATATATATATATATATATATATATATATATATATATATATATATATATATATATATATATATATATATATATATATGTATCGGTGTGATTATGTTCTATCTTCATTATTTCGGTATTTTCTACATTTATCTATTTATCTTCATGCTAAAGGTATGGTATGTATGATATAATCTGTCTATTTATCTTAGAAAATGCTGTTCTGGTGCCGCTATTAGTGTTCGGTTGTCTGCAAATAGCAAGTTGTTTAAGTTATCCTTTAGATTATTTCATGCACAATATGTTAGATATTTATATATTGAAAAAAGAATGTGGGAGACAATATGTAGCCATTAGTAAATATACTCTTGGACAGTGAATGTGAGAGACAACATGTAGCCATTAGTAAATATACTCTTGGACAGTGAATGTCGGAGACAACATGTAGCCACTAGTAAATATACTCTTGGACAGTGAATGTCCTAATTGTGTGTAAATTGTTATCTTAAATAATACTCGTACAATGAGAATGATGTTATGAGCACATATGCAAAGTGTGTCCAAGGAATTCGACTAAAGTCTTGTCCTGGACACAGAAACAAACACGCTCCCAAGTATGACTAACGTTTTGAACATGCAGTCAATACACATCTTGTCTAACACACGGTTAAACACGTTTCTTAACAACATATTTCTTTGATACTCATGACTTATTTCTAATGGCTGACCTCATATGACATGCCCGTGCGTAGAAATACCATTTACCTGACCAGTCACCCAATAGAGATTATTGGATGAGCGAGAGTTAATATATCTGTGCATGCAACGATGTCTTCGATCTGAGCTAATAGAACGGAAATACGACTAAGCAAATCTCAACATTTGTTTAATTCCGTTTGTCTGTGGTTCATGAATACTGATATAAAACAGGAAATATAAATCCCCCAGCGGCCAGGCTTTGTCTATGGAATTTGAGAAGTCCACAGAGCTAATCGCCTTCTTCCTCTAACAACAGTTCCGAACGCAAAGCAGAAAATCCGACGTAATGGCATGCAGGGTTGGCTCGGTCTCATTATATCTGCTTTATTCGTAAGCTGAGAATCGAAATTAAAATGCAGAGTATAGAGCTGAAAGAATAAAATTCACAAACAAACAAACACACACACACATACACACACCGAAACCGTAAAGTAAAGAAAAATCAGTATAGAAGATAAGCAGAACTTCATTTATTGCGTTTTTAATTATTGTTGTGATATATGTAGGTTATTAATTGTATCCGTCCATCCAACAAACCTAACTGAACTACTCTTTGCTGATGAGCAGCTTCTACTCCACAGTTCAAGTGAAGGTCTGCAATCGCACATAAACCTACTCAAAGCTGCGGTTCAAAAGATGTTTATTGTAGAAAATATTTTTTTCCATCGTTGTTTAATAATATTACCAGCCGTCTTCATAAAACTCTACATTTTACTATGAGTCATTGTGTTCTGACTGACGATTTGCTAATCCTGTCTCAGTGTTGTATCAGGAAATTCACATGGCTACACAGCAATCTCTTTATGTGACTAAAAAAAACCCATAGCTTTCTGGTTAAAATGTTGTTAAGGAACCAGCCCTCTTCGATGTTTATTGATTTTAACACTTGTTCCTCACAGCTGTATATTGCCATTGGAAATAAGCATGTTCTGATCATATATAATTTGGCTTTGCTTCTGGTACCATGCCAAAGATTTTTCATTTGCGCACGTTTCAATGTCGACATAGAATTTCTTCTCCTAATTTTGACAGAGCACTTTCCTGTGCTATGTATGTTTGTTCCCATATACTGGACAATTGGACATATACATACATATATAAAGTGACATATTCTTTTCAGGACGTTGACTTTGTCGTGGATACTCTGAACGCATCTCTGTTCTGGACAAGCAGGCCTGCATTGGCAGATACATGTGCATACATTCTTCGACGTCGTTGGTCCATCGCTTCTTTGCTACCTCTTCTTCTCTTACCTGTCACTCTGCCTTCTCTCTATATATGTTAAATGTGTTATAAATATAAATTATCTCATATTCGCTCACATGGCAACCGGGATCTTGATTTATAGTTCTTGGTGCAACGAATAGGGTCTGTCTAGGCATGTTGCATGGTGGACTAGCAATACTTAAATCAGAAGTAGAACATGCAATAAATTCAATAAAATGTGGAAAGGCTGCAGGCTCTGACAACATAACAGCAGACATAATAAAAACTCTTAATGAGTTTGGTGTAGATACTATCACAGAAATTTGCAATGACATATACAAAACAGGCCATATACCTAAAGACCTAACATCATCAATATTCATACCACTACCTAAGAAGCCCAGGGCTGTGGACTGTACAGTATATAGAACAATAAGTCTAATGAGCCATCTAACTAAAATACTTCTCAAGATGAAAGAATTAAGAACAAGATAGACATGGAGGTCGGTGAGGAACAATTCGGTTTGAGGAAAAACAAAGGAGCCAGAGAAGCTATACTGAGTATCCGGCTAGTGATAGATACATATATAGAAGTCCAAAAAAGTATCTATATTTGCTTCATAGACTACAGCAAGGCCTTTGACAGAGTCCAACATGAAAATTTAATCAAATGTCTTCAAGAAATACGCATAGATGGAAAAGACATCAGACTGATTATAAATATATATTGGGAACAAACTGCATCAATAAGGTGTGAAAACAGCTACTCTCCATACATAGAAATAAGAAGAGGGGTAAGACAAGGATGCATTTTATCACCAAGCCTATTTAATATCTATACAGAGAATATCTTAAAAAAATATAGAAGAAGTACTAGGACTCAAGATCAATGGGAAAATAATAAACAACCTTAGATATGCAGATGACACTGTTCTTTTGGCAGAAAGTGAACATGAACTACAAAGACTAATATATCAAGTCAATAAATCAAGTAATGAATATGGACTGGATATAAACATTCAAAAAACAAAACCATGATAATCAGCAAAGACACAGAAGAACAGGGGGTAAACATAAACATACAGGGAGAGAAACTACAACAAGTAAAACAGTATCAATATCTTGGACACATAGTCACAAATGATGGCAGATGTGAAACAGAAGTTAAAAGGAGAATAGGAATGGCTAAAAGTACATTCAATGACATGAGGAAATTATTAATATATAAACAAATTACAAACAGGTTAAAAATGCGAATTATAAAATGCTACATCTATTCCATATTAATGTATGGCTCAGAAACATGGACACTAAATAAACAATTAGAAGACAGAATTGATGCCTTTGAGATGTGGGTATATAGAAGAATAGGGAGAACATCATGGAAAGAGAAGAACACAAATAAAGAGGTGCTAAAGACACTTAATATGAAGAAAGAACTACTAAGAGAAATAAAGATCAGGCAAATAAAATATTTTGGACACATTAAAAGACATCCCACCTTATTGAAGACCTTACTTGAGGGTAAAGTCAAATGGAAGCGATTAAGAGGTAGGCAGAGATACAAGTGGGAGAGTAACATTACACGATGGACAGGTTACAGTCTACCAGAGTGCACCACCAAGACACGAGACAGGAGATACGTTGCAGCCAACCTTCGTTGCGGAGACGGCACTTGATGATGATGAGGCATGTCGCAGGAGGTGACTAATTAAAGTTGGGAAAAAGGCTGACAACTGGAAAATATAATCGTCACATTTTTATTTCAATGTTATTTTTTTTATATTCTACCAAATAATTCTTATAAAATAATCCATCAGAGATGTAAGCCAGCGGAAATTTCCACCTTTGTCCGTTTTTGGCAGATTCCTATGTGACGGGAAATGTTAAATTTTGTCATCATTGTGAATAGGACAAAAATTCTGACATAAGAATGCTGTGAGAGTTTGCCCATATGTGTCTGTTATTGCCATATCCCTGGCAGGGCTTGGTAAACCTGGATACTGGTGCACTGGAATTCCTCCCTTTGAAGACTAATGAGTCTTGGTGTCGCTTCAATTACACAACGATTTAGAAAGTATTCTTTTGTCATATGGAATTTAGGCTGCCAAGTCAAAAATATCATTTCACCATCATCATCTTTCTCTTCAGTGTCATTATATAGTACTTTATATACATATATCTATTATCTTGTATGCATACACTATTGAATCTTATCTGTCATAAGATATATTACTTCTCAACTTCTTTTTCATTGTTCTCCGGTCGGAGTCAGACGCTGACATGAATTTCCTCAAAGAGCTGTACAGTAGTCACATGCAATGTGAAAGGGGTGCACAGTATGTCCATTCCGATTACAATAATTGTCTTTGGAAAATTATGCAGTAGGAAACGATAAAGTGGGATATGATAAAATGGAAAATGATTCATTAGGATTATATCAGCAAAGGCCTTAAGTTCGTCGCTCTGCGAACGGCATATGATCTATACTCTTTTCTTCAAGACATCCACTATTAACATCGTCGTCTTTGTCTCTGTTATCATCTATTTGGCAAAGATCTGATACTGACGATATGTTCTCTGGATGTGAGAAAAATAAATACTCATTGACTCTCAAGCCTGGTTCTCACATGTTCTTGATCTTTATATGATAATCAATCGCTTCACCACACCCGTATCAGGCGTTCCAAAATCACTCCTGCGGAATCACGCGTCTTACCGCATCTTCGTAGGCGTGATGAGATTAAACCACTGACAAGGGTGGTGCCGTAGTTATATAGCGTAAGGATCTTTACCTATAGACAGGCCATAAACACATATCTAACCCTTTATTTTACACAGTACGTAACTCTTACTCTACTGTGCCTAACATTCAGGTGATCAAATGTCGTTCTGCCGAAGACGGATGTGTCGGGCCATTGTCGCAAATAAAAACTGCGGCACAACGCATGTCCATTCTCTGGACTACATCCCGTTGGATATCTAGTAGGAGCAAGGTCCTGATACAAGAGAGATCCATTGGGAGTTTAAGAATGAACGCCAATGAAGAAATAAATGCCGGTAAAACTCTGATCCGCATTAACAACCTCGCCACTAAGCGCCGAGGCTCCTTGTGTCGATGTGTTTAATCAGACCAGTTTTCTATATTCTTTCCAAAAATCACTAAAAGTTTTATCCTGGTAGAACCATTGTCTCAGTTTGCTCTTGTCCTACTGTGCGCATATCCCATTTCTTTGATAGTTTTTTTCCAACCCTAAGTAGAGCAACTACCTTTATTTTTAAAAGATACTAATCATGCATTCACTATATTTTCTTCTGTTCAGTTGTCTTCCGACCACACTTAATGTCTTTTCTTACTTGATGATTGTTCTTTATATACGTATATACCATATTCTGATGTTCCTATAGCGTTGCAGTTTTTCCTTAGTAAGAACCCCGATACCTATGTAACCACTCTCCTATAAGGCTTGCTGAACTGGTGCTTACACTCAACTCTTTTGAATTCGATTTTTAAAACCATATTATGATTTGCTATGGGCACGAGTTATACACCAAATACACCAAGTTATGCGTGTATTTTCATGAAACATCTTGAAATTCAAGTTTGAGATACTTTTGAAGGTCCTTTTCCCATTCTATTTCATAGGTATATTGAAGATGGTATAGGTATTACTGGTGGTCACAGTCAATCAGAGAACACACACAAACACGCTTATTTAATTCCTTTGTTATTCCGGTGCTGTCATATGGATGTGAGAGCTGGAAAATTTCCTTATCTTCAGAAAAAATATTACTGAGTTTCGAGAACAAATGTCTTCGTAGGATAACTAACACCCATTGGAGTGAATTCAAATCAAATGATAACATCAGAGAAGAGACACATCACACCTTCATCACAGATGTCATTAGAAAACCCCGTCGGTCATACATCGGACATGTCCTACGCTCAGGCATCAACAGAATACACCACCAATATCTTTAATGGATGCCAGACAAAATAGCAAGGAGTACACCAAAAGAAACACTCGGAAGAACAATACTTAGAGAAAGTAAAACAAAAACTGTTCATACTATTCAAGACAGAATAGCTTTGAATTGACAGAATTGGAAAGATCTGTACAAAAACAAATTCAAAACGAACTGGAGGATACAGAGGTGTGGTTTCTGAAAATAATGAAAATACCATGGAAAGCTAAGAAAACGGTTCCATGACAAAATATCCCTAGACAGAATATACCCAGACAAAATTCCCAAGACAACATATTCCCAGGACAAAATATTCCCAGACAAAATATACCAGACAAAATATTCCAGACAAAATATCCCTACATAGCCAAACATTAGGAAAAAAGTTATAGTAATAGTAGCATAGAACAATTTGTGAAGTAAGTTATGACAAACTCCTAGAAGATATGGGTAAATTTATGTAGGAAGCCAGAGGACAATTTTTTAAAAAATTCTTGAGACTATCGGGAATTGAACCAGTCCGTTCAACGGCACCAAATCGCCTAGCAACTATTGAACACGCGTTCTTCAGTACTTGACTAACCGCATCTCCATAAAAAGATGCGATTTCATCAAGCCATTCAAACCGTGCACACAAAGTCACGGGATGTTTGTTGTTGTTGTAATAGTCCTTGTCTTGATAGGTCCGTTCTGATGACTTTCTGTGCACGGTTTGAATGGCTTGATGAAATCGCATCTATTTATGGAGATGCGGTTAGTCAAGTACTGAAGAACGCGTGTTCAATAGTTACTAGGCGATTTGGTGCCGTTGAATGGACTAGTTCAATTCCTGTTAGTCTCAAGAATTTTAAAAAAAAATTGTCCTCTGGCTTCCTACTTAAATTTACTTGTATAAAACAATTATTCGAAGCAAAATTGTATTGTCTATATGTGTTATCCATGTTTACAAGAAGACCTATCGGCCCTTGTATAACTAAATACGGATATTATGTTATATGTTTGTTGTTACTGAGGATATTTCAAAAAACTATACGGGATGTTTGTTGTTGTTGTAATAGTCCTTGTCTCGAACGGTCCGTTCTGGTGACTTTGTGTGCACGGTTTGAATGGTTTGATGAAATCGCACCTTTTTATGGAGATGCGGTTAGTCAAGTACTGAAGAACGAGTGTTCAATAGTTGCTAGGTGATTTGGTGCCGTTGAACGGATTGATTCAATTCCCGTTAGTCACAAGAATTTTTAGAAGATATGTCACGTTTTATGCAAACATAAGATGTAAACATAATATGACATCTTGTATATAAACATAGCGTGGAGTGATATTGAGTGACTTAAACTATGAAAATAACACATTTATTATTCAATTTATTGTGTTTCCACAAACTAGAAAAGTAAAATAACAAACATAGACTTTACTCAGCGATTCGATCAACAGTATACGATCCATGCATTTGAGGATGGTCAAATAATCCCATGTGTATATGCACTTTTTTCTGGTCGTAGTGAAGCATGGTACCGCCGCCTGCTACAGCATATAATAGAACTGAGAAGTAACGGAAATTCAGCTCCATCTTCAATAGTTACTGATTTCGAATTAGCTGCAATTAAAGCTTTTGAATGTGTATTTCCGCGAGCTCAAGTATCTTGATGTTTTTTTCACTTTGGACAGAACATATGGCGAAGACTACAGTCTCAGCACAAAACGGTGCTGTACATTTCTGATGAAAATTATTCAGTCAAAGTCAAACAACTAATGGCTTTGGCATTCATACCAGAAACAGAAGTCATTACTGTTTTCAAGCAACTCACAAGTATTGATAGTTTCTCAGATCTGGATTTCCTCATCGATTATTTTGAAGTTTTTACATTGGACGGATTCTTCGTGGTCGCTGTTCGGAGCCTCGATATCCAGTGAGTGATTGGAATCAACACAATCGTGTCATGAATAAACTGTCAAGAAGCAACAATGCTGTTGAAGGTTGGCACAATGCAGTTAATTTAATGGTGAATGTATTTCATACAACAGAAGCAAGTCTTGCCCGGAAGTTACAGCAATAACAACATACATCTGCTCTTTTGAGAAGTCAGATTGCCACTGGTCAACCAACAACAAAAGAAACGAAAAGTTTACCAACGTGTCGATGATGCTATGAAAACAATAGTTGAACGTTACAATCCAGCAGAACCTATCAACTTCTTGTAAAACATAGCACATGTTTTGAACATTAATCTTGTATAGTTAACTCAATTAAAGAACTTAATTTCATGTCTATCATGTATGAGACCATACCATTTGACGATTTTATTATAATTATTTACTATTAATATTGTTCATCAGTGTTTATTACAGTTTGTATGAAATATTAAATATATTATCTTTGCATTTAGTGTTGGGGGATATTTTTTCTGGTGTATTTTGTCTGGAATATTTTGTATGGTATATTTTGTCTCGTACATTTTGTCTGGGAATATTTTGTCAGGAATATTTTGTCCGGTATACTTTTCTGGGAATATTTATTGCTGTGAATATTTTGTTATGGGATATTTTGTCTCGGTATATTTTATCTAGGGATATTTTGTCTTGGGGTATTTTGGCTTGTATATTTTGTCCGGTTACCAAGAAAACTGATGCGGATGTTCTCATTGATGCTGGTGTAAATAGATCAATTATATCAAACATGATTATCGTCTTTGTGTACTTCCTGTTCGTATGCTTCCGGTATCTATCTAACTACCATATTTCACTCGGATACGCATACATTTCTACTTGTTGCTTTTTTATGTTTGTATGTTATGTCCGTATCTTGAAAATGGCCTATTGGTCCGAAACGTCGACTTTGTCCTCTGTATTGTCATTTGTATGATTATATTCTGTGTTTTGTTTTGTTGTACGTACCATATTTACATCCGTTAGTGATAGTGTGTAGTGTTTTAGGCGTCATTCAGTAGGATTTCATTACCTGTCTTGCACGTGAGTATTATTTTCATTTTCCTAGTTATGTTTTGTTGGCGCACCTACGGGTCATCGCTTCACTGTGACCTTTGTTCTAGTTTCGAGGTATTACCTAACCTTTGCAGTGTGATTGCAGAAGTTGTAATTAAAATTAAAGTATGTTATTTGAAACGGAATATTAATTTGGCATTGGTTGGTTGCTGATCCATGGTCTCATGCCCTTTGACCCAATGTCATTGTGTGATATATGCATGTGTTTGTGAGCTGTTGTTTTGTTCCATATAATGTGTTCCATTTATCTGGCCCTGGAGGAAAATTTGGCATTAGCATTTAGATTAGGGAGGGGGTAAGGGTTAGGATTTGTTACAAAGTAATAAATAAATTAGTTATAATTTTAAAGTTTGAAAGTTCGTTGCTACTTGGCAATAGATAGTTGACTGCGCATGCGCAATGGGAATCCGTGACGTCAGTTTCGTAAAAATTGTAAACAATGTGTGCTATTTATATCACAGTGAAGAGTTGATCGGTAGTTTTACCTGTTTTGTTTATAATCTAATATCACATACACTCTTCGTGATACATGCTGGGCATGAGATCTAATGTAAAGATTATCGTGAAAATGCTGACTGGGTAGCTGTTGTGCTATAAATAGCACACTGTTTACATTTTTAACTAGCCAACATCATGGATTTCCCGAACTACGCATGTCCAGTTACTACTGAATAGATAGTAATTTTTATAAGTACTTTAAAAAAAATGTATAACTGATCCTAACCCTTATTCGTAACCATAATAAATATAATAATTCAAAATTAATATGCCTTTCCTTTTCAATTAATATACCTTAATTTTAAATATATATTATATTAATCACACTTCCGCCAAAATGGCCGACGAAAAAGAATGCGTTTTCCTTACTGCGTTCAACTAACGAATTTTCCTCCGAAAAGAAACGGCAACCTACGGGAGTAATGTGCCTAGAAATTCAGAATGGATACAGTGAAAAGTGGTGTACACTTAAAGCGACACGATAGTATCAAAAGGCTGATTCTAGAAGACAGAGTGCCGGTTAGGAGAAGAAGAGGAAGACCAAGAAGACGATGGACCAGCGACATCGAAGAATGTATGCACGTCTCTGGCTAATGCAGGCCTGCTTGCCCGGAACATAGAGGCGTTCAGAGTATACACGACGAAGACAACGTTCTGGAAAGAATATGTCACTCGATATATATTCTATTAATTACACTACAAATTGTAGGTAATACCACGAAACTAGGCCACAGGTCACAGCAGCTACTTACACAGCACATGCGCCAGATTAGCTCTATAAATATATTAGACATGCAAATATACTCACTTGAAAAGTAAACACAAAGAGTAACTACAAAGTTAGACAGTACATTTAAAAAATCAAACATACATCCGCCATCTTGTTTTGATGACGTCATTTTTAGTTTATATAACATTTATCGGATGTCCAAGAAGTTCGTGTAAAGTGTGCAAAAAAAAACCCCGGCCTCTAGTCAGATGACTAGAGGCCGGAGGGAAAAAACGTCAAAAGAACATCAACCTTTAGCCGAGGCTATCGGTCAATGCTCTTTCGCATTTTATTTTATTGTTGGGCGACATAATAGTTGAACTCTAGGTAGAAGGGTCCAGCCAACAAGGTTATTTTTTAAAAAAATTTCGCAATTAAATTATTTAAAAAAATTTCAGGCCCTTAAAGGGCCCGCCATCCTTGAGAGCCAGAGTCTTCTACCTTGAGTTCAGGAGGCCAAAGGAAAGACGCTTCCCCGCATGATCATGGGCGTCTCCTGCCCAACATGCAAAAAGGGCGGAGTCAGCTGACCAGTATCTGCTATCCGTCTGCCCCGTGAGGCGAAAAATAGGCGAACTCCTGGAGAAAGGGTCCGGCCCACAGACGTATCGCACCCTTTGACTTAGAATACGAACATCATGTGCAAGTCAGTCTCTCACCAGTAGTTCTCAGATAAGATCAGCCCACACCATATCGTCCATCCTCTGCATTCTAAAGCCGAACGCGGCGGAATGAACACTTACTGCTATTAAATCTCGCGGACGTATAGGTAAACTGTAACGTCTTGGAGTCGAACAACCGGTCTTCATTTTTATGACGCATGTCATATTCAACTTTGTAACGTTTATATTGAAGTCGAAGGACTAAAGTCTTTTGTTTTTAGTTCATCATCATCATCAGGTGCCATGCCGACTGGCCTAGGCGGTCATGGGTCTCTACAGTTCTCTGTCAACAGTATTATGCATTAAAGTCGTTGTTGTTTCCTTGCCGTGCCAGGTTGTCAAACTGCCTAATATTTTCTCACGTTGTCGCCATCTGTCTCTGTTGCCTTCAAATTTCCCTGTTCTGACATGCCATCTAATGACATTAGGTCAAAGGGCATGAGACCATGGACCGCTGGATCAGCAACCAACCCGACTATGTTCTCTAAACCTGCCTGGCTCACGAAGTGACCAAAAAAAGAAGATTGCCTTTTTCTTATATTGATGATTAAGGTCCTTTTCGCATTTGACTCTTTCAACACCTCTACATTAGTTTTTCTGGCAGTCCATGGTATTCTCAGCATTCTTTTGTAGAACCTCATCTCTGTTGCCTCTAATTTCCCACTTTCCAGTTTATTTATTGTCCAAGACTCGCACCTATATGTTAGTATAGGAGTTATATAGCACTGCAGAACTCTCTTTCCCACCTCTAATGACAAGATCATATTACACAATATATTTTTCATTTTTCTGAATGTAGTTTTTGCCTGCCCTATTCTGCGTCTTATTTCTGTTGGACTTCTTCCATCTGATGTAATCGTCGTACCCAAATATTTGAATTGGCACACCTATTTTAATACTATATCAAAGGGGTGCAAAGGGAACGCATTGCTCTAGGCGGACCCAGGGTTAGCAGATAACCAAGATCCCAAATGTATCTCCACGCGGTGCACCCTGGAAACAGAAATACAGCAGATTCTGGCCAAATCATTTGGGGATCGTGTCCGAGAATGTGGAGGTAGCAGATGGAAAGAGATTTGACTGCACAAGAGACAGACAATATCTCCGACACCACCAGCAGCACCACATATAGCGACACTGTCGACATACAGTGAAGCCAGTCAGTCCAGTCCGAACATTGGAGGGGCGGCCAATGTAAAATGCACGTAACGGTAGATGCATGGCGAGAGACAAATAGATTTCATACCGAGTACAATGAAACAATGAAAGGGCAGAACAGCACTAGAGGGCAGCGCGAACTGCAAATAGAAAATGAAAAGTTCCTAGGAAAGGGGAACTACAAGCTCGAGACGAGCTTCTAGTTACCTGTGTTCCTTACAGGCAGAGACCCAGATACATTCATTGGCGTTTGGTAAAGCAAGAAGACCTAATCCAACTCTAATGTTGAGCCTTCCTAAACCGGAAATATGCTCGCGAAGAGAAAGGGTTCCGTACTCGATACGCTCAGGCACAAAAGGGACAACGATTTAGCCCTGGCCCAACTCTACTGTCAGGTTTTCCTACACCGGAAATACACTTGAAGAGAGAAAGGGTTCAGTACCTGATGGGCTCATGCGCTATTGGGACAAGGACGCTCAGCTCGAGAACGCCTTGCTCTCAAACGCGTGGTGTGAGACTCGAACTTGGATAAGGGGTACACGATGTCGGTGAATGACACCTCGGCTAAGAGGGTGAAAGAGCCAGGGTCCAACTCATCTGTTGAATTCTTCCCCTTAAGGAACCAGGCTCACGGATGAGAAATGGTTTAGTACCCAATGGGCACAGGCACAGCACGTCCAATTACACGAGGCAAGTTCATAGACAGTGGTACACCTCGTTCGAGTCAGAAGAGAGCAAAAAATCGTCTTGGCGAAGAGTCTCCACTACGCGTGCCTGGAGACAGATATAGAGGCTGTCACAGGCTAAGGGTAGCCCACCCGAATTGTCAAGGCATGCCGAAATCGGATGTGCTAGGTCTACAAGGCGCATAACGGTGGCACAACGTAATGACGCTCCCGGCGGAAATCGTACGGATATCCGTGATGGTTACAATGGAGCGAACGAAAAACAAACAAACATATCAAACATTAGAGACAGACAATCACGGTTTCTAGGGCATGTGCTGAGAAGAACACAGCTTTAACACGTAATAACCACTGGAAAAGTCAATTGGAGAAGAGATAGGGGACAACTAAGAGAAAAGTTACTGGATGGACTTGGATTGTTGCACGGTAGAAGCTCACCAACAAAGCTTATTTAAAAAACACAAGAGACGGAGAGTCGCAGAGAAACATGATCGCCTACGCCGTTCGGCATGGCACTTGATTGATTGATTGATTGATTGACGTAAACATTGTGACAAGAAGTATATGGGTGAAACGGTCTAATGATTGAGTTACCGCTTCTGCAGGAATTGTCATGCTAAAAAAATGCACAGAACCTACTCATGTCACAATTTATTTTAATGGTGATGGTCATCATGTTGCCCCCCATACTTAGGTCACTGCCCTCAGATCCCTGCATAAAGGAAGAAAGATCCATGTCTATTGTCTATTGTCTTTGCCCGGGTGAATGACTATTGATCGCATTCACACTTGCCGTTAAGCGTAGTGGTGGGAGCTTAAGCTGTCGTTTCAATGCCAGATATGTCGCCGACATTGCATTTAGTCCATGTTTGTTCAAAGTTATCTTGATGTTTTCTATCCATCGTTTTCGTGGTCTACCGTTGGGTTTACGCCAGGATATTCTTGTATTATATGCTCTTATTGGTATTTGGTTTGGCTTCATTATCATAAGCTGACCGAACCATTTTACTTGCTGTCTCTCAATATGTTCGATAAATGATAGTATACCAACCCGTTTCCTAATTTCTTAATTTCTTATTTTATCTAGTTTGGTAACCATTGCAGCTTTACTTAGACACTTCATTTCACATGTGACGATTTTTCTTTGCTGCGAAGCTGTTAAATACCATGTTTGATATGTAGATCATGAGTGTTAGCACAGTGTTGGTATAAAAATTGTAGACATTATTTGTTTTTCAATTTCCGTCTTGATCTTTGAATGAAGAAGTAATGGTGAAAGTTTGTAAGTCACTGTGTTTGCTTTCTGGCACCTTGTTTCTATTTCTCTGTCTAGTCTTCCATCTTCGGAAAAAATGCTGCCTATATATTTAAATTCTTTTTCTTGTTTCACTTTGGTGTTATCTATTGTTATATTCATTGGTGTTAAAAGACTTGCTAGTTTTCATAACTTCTTTTTTTTGTACATTAATTTTCATGTTGTACTTCTGACATGCTAACATCAATGCATTGATGTGCTTTTGCAAAGTTTCCTCATCTTTGTATATTACAGTTTGATCATCAGCAAATAATAGTTCATTGATTTCATTATTAAGTTCCTCATCAGGTTTATTTGCACTGTTTTCCTCTTTGTTGATGTGAGCTTCTTTTATTATTCTGTCCATGTTGAAATGTAGAGGTAAAAGTACGCATCCTTGTCTTACTCCAGATATTGTTTCAAAAGGTTCAGTCATTCCATCCGTTGTTCTTACTGAGCTTTGGCAGTTTTGATATATCGCTTTTATATTATCTAACAGTTGTCCTCTGATGTTATACATTTCTAAGGTTTCCCATACAATGTTTCTATCTACTCTGTCGAATGCCTTTCCTGGTCTACAAATACTGTGTTTAAATCTTGATTGTATTCGATTGCTTCTTCACTCAGTTGTCTCAGTGTGAAAAGTATGTCTGTACATCTTGCTCCCGTTCTGAAGCCAAACATAGAGCGGCTCAACTGTGGCTCTACAATGTATCGCATTCTCTGTTCTATTATTTTTGCGTAGATTTTACCTGTGTGACTTAACAAGGAGATGTCTATATATGATTCACACTCTCTCTTATTACCTTTGTTTTTCCAAAAGTGGTACAATTACAGATTTTTGCCAGTCATCTGGTCCTTTTATTCTGACCAATCTATTGTGCGTAGTCTGCCTAACCACTGGACCTCTGTGTTTCTGCACACTTTTATTGCCTCGCTTGGAATACAGTCCTATCCTGGTGATTTATTACTTGGGCTATGTTTTAAGGCTTCTTCTATTTCACGATTTAGTATAATTGGTTCTGTGGCTTCTATATCTTTTTGAGCGTTGGTGGGTCTATATTCTGTTGGTATTGTTGGGTTTTATAATTCCTGAAAGTATTATTTCCATCTTGCTTTCCTATTCATGCTTTTCACTAATGATTTGCAATTTTTATCATTAATGATTGTTATGGGATTATAGCTCTCTTCTCTTATTCGCATAGATTTAATACTTTTGAAAAATTATCTTGGGTTTGTTTTACATATGTCAGTTAAATGTTCTCCATACTTGTTCCATGAATTAACTTTTGCTTCTTTGAATACAATCTTGACATTCTTTTTAAGAAGTCGATCTACGTACGCTTTTGAAAATCGATTTATTTTTTAGTTTGGTACGTTCAAGTTTTCTAGACTAAACTCCGAACATTCATTTGTTTAAATTTGTGTTGGTGTTGTACTTATTGTATTGCTGTCCATGTTGTATTGGGTAATACTTCGTTATATCTGTTATCATATTGAGTCCCATTTTCAACAAAACCCGTTTCCATGACTACAATTTTCCACGTACATAATTTTCACCTTGATAGTATTGTTTACATGTTAACAGTATATCTAGTGTCTTTGTGGTGGTAACATTGTTTTTACTGTTGTTTTTTTTTATTCACCTTCTATTTTATATATTCTTTTTAGAAAGACCTAACGGTTCGAAAAGTTGAAAATGTCTTTTGTATTGTCATGTGTATGTTTTCATATTCACACCTTATAATCCTTAGTCGTAGTGATAGTCCGTCTGTTGGGTTCAAATGAAATTTCAAAGCATGTGTTCTACGTAAATACTATCATTATGAATTGATGCAGTAGGAAATGACACAATAGAAAATGCTACAGTAGAAAATTATACAGTAGGAAATTATACCGTCTAATAACCTTTTCCTGTCAACATCCAGTAAAAGTGTTGTGTGATAACAAATATATTTATCTGTAGCCATTTCATTGTTGAAGTTAAGGTGAAAAGCTAATCGCTGCCTATTAAAAAAGGACCACTGAATTATCATTTTAATATTAAGTATAATGTTGTTTTTCCTAGTGGTACTGGCACGTAATGAAACATTACTTGATGATCAAAGATGTTATTTAACGTACAGTTTAGGGAGAAGACAAGGACGTAATAATTAGATATAAAGAATTGAAAAGGGTGTGTGAAGTTTCCAAACTCATCAGGGAGGTAGAGCATGGAGATATTTCGAGACCACTAGCATCACATTTCTCAATTTGAAACCCCTGCGAGCATAATTGGTTATGGATTTTATTATTAGTGTATTATATTGTGTTCCTGGCAGTCACTTCCAGTTTTGGCTAACTGATCTGATATCTCATTTTCCCTGTTGGAATGAACCTAATGTAAAGGTATGTCCCATGACAGCAACATGCCGTTGTGGATGAAGGTAACTCTTCATGTACTAAGCCTCAGCAACTATTAGATGGGGGGCCAGTTCCCTTTCTTGTTGTCTTTTCCTCCCCTAAGTTTTGCTTCAGGTACTCATTTACAGCTGAGTCGACTGAAGGAGTGATCGTGTCAAGCGAAAAATCACAACCTGGATTTTGTTTTGTCTGGACGTGGTTTCGAACCTGACACTCTGTAACCCGGTGATAGCAAGCAACCTCACTATGAACTATGCTACCGTGCTGCTCCTGGAATACCTGGGAATGACCTGGATTCCATTAAAGATCTACACTACTTGCACTACATCGGACATATATATTTCGTACTCACAATACATTTCAATTCACATTCAGTATAATAACAAGCAAGTAAGAGAAGACATAAAAAAGAATATGTTTCTACAACAGCAAGAAGAGAACGACGGACTTGTATCGAACATGTTTACTTAGAATGAATTAAAACAGACTGCAACTAATCGCATTAAAATGGGCAAGGGTAAAGGTGGGTCCCATCGCAATAACATGCCGTCGTGGTGAAAATAACTCTACGCGTACTATTAGATGGGGTCGCTAGTTCCTTCCTTGCTGTCTTTATCTCCCCTAACTCAATCGTGAGGTGCCCATTGACAACTGTGTAGAGTGGAGACACGGTCGTGTCCAGCGAGAAATCGCAACCCGGATTATTTGTGTTTGTCTCAAACTAAATATAGTGTTAACACAAAATGAACTCCTCCGCGGCACTAGCAAAGATTATCTTCAAATATTTCTTTTCCGATTTGCTCTACGTTCATTTTCGGCACACCCGAAACTTCAGAATCCATCAATCTGCTTGTCATTTGTAAATTACCTACACAACAATCAAGCAGAGAGAGATCACGACTTTGTGATGATTGAATACGTGTGGTACTAATACGCATTGGCCTGTCGTATTCATGTGTGCCACTAGACATCATGGATAGCGAAGTCTTATATTCTTTTCCTAGATGTATTGCAGTTGGCATAATGCACCGTTGATGTTCTAGTATTTCTCTGATGTCATTTATCCATCTTCGTCTGGACCTTCTCATAGTTCTCTTTTCAGATGACAATCTCTGGAATCTCTATTGATGAAATACCATCTGGTCTCATTTTGATTAGTGGCCAAATCATTTGATTTTGTCAGTGTCTATGTATTATTTGCACTATATTGTATTTAAATTGTTAACTGTGAATACATAATAAATGTGACGTGTCCTTTACATATTGTTAATTCACTGTTGCTTTGGACCGACTTTATGTTGGAGATACGCATAATATATTTTACATGTTACAAAAAAGAATGCCGCTATCTTATTTTTATATTCGGATGCAATTGCCCACTTCTCACAGCTATGTGTTTCCACTGGAAAAATATAGCTTCTTATTAGTTTTTTTTTCTGATCTTTGTTGAACACTCCTCTGTGGTGTTGGTAGTTGACCGTAGACATTTAAATTTGCTGACGTTTACTAGATGTTCTTTGTCAATGACCACTATATTTGTGCGTTTATTTGTATTGATATGCATTATTTGTGTCTTCTTTGCACTGGCCAATATTGAGGTCGTTACTGACTAAATGTCCCTCATCTGTAGTATCGTGGTAAAAACGAAAATAACCATACACAATGTTATTTGTTCTTTGTTCGAGGATATTCCATGGAGTTCAATTTATATGTTTCACCGTATAAATATATCCAGTAGTGCAACGAAATTGTTGATAAGCCTAGAATAATGCAATGTATATTACATCACATTGCATAATGCGATCATGAACACATCATCCAGACTTCATTTTCTGATGCAGAATTAGTCGGCCGCTGAAGTAAGCTGACGTCAGCAGTGCACTATTTAAATTCTAATCAACATGTTTGAGCATGTGGAGATACACCTAGGGGATGGTAACGTAAAAAAAATAATAATATTTAAGAAACGGTTAAAGTTACATGGCTGCATCTTTCACAGTAAGTAACTAAATGAATACACTATAATTATACGGTAAAATGTTTCTTTGCGTATAAAAGTAAATAGAAATCATTTTGTCTTGAACAAAAATGTTAAAATTTTCACGTGCAAAATGGTAATCTCATTTCTGTAAAAGTTTTGAGAAGATATGGATGAGTTATAATTACAAATGTATTCATACAAATGAAATAGCTATTGCGCATACAAAGAATAGTATAATATATTTTCTAACGTTTCATACAGGCTGGTTCAAATTTCACGCAATGTTTGGTGAAAATTTGTCATATTTGAATGGCTGTAAAATTGTAAATATGTATAGATAACTAATTTCTTAGTATGTGTTATATGGAACTCTATAAGCTATATGCATGCACATTTTTATCAATATTGGTTAATATTTTAAAAATTTGTGAGAGCAGAGTGAACGAACGATAAGAAAATTTACCCATTAAAAATATAATTCTTTACCTTTATAACCTCCTGTAAGGTATAGCTACTCTTAAGCTTCAACTTATGCTTCATCTAGACCCAATCTCCTCCTTCTCTGGCTCTTCTGACTTCTAGGGTTGCCGCAGCAACGTATTTTGTGCCTTTAACAGTCTCTTAGTATAAGTTCTTGCGAAGTAATCCAACATTAATTTTCTGCATGCCACTTCCAACAGCCTAAATAGAATTGCAGAGCTTGTGATCCATCAAGGTTGCAATGCCAACAGCAATATTAACAGCATCAACCCATTGTATAAGTTCTTTGGGCAATCTGTCATATTATACTGTTGAAGTCCTTATCGATATTTCTGCAGTACTGAAAAATATTTTTTTTGACAATTTGAATTAATAACTTGATTACAAACACTGGTCAACATCAAATTTGCTGTCTATGAGTTTTTTAAAACATATTTAGGATAATTTTATTGTGCTGAATCCACAAATTACATTGGTTTTGCTCAATCAGGTCTTTTTTTTATCTAGCACTACATGATGTATTTTTTATATGTGGGTCATATTCCATGTCAAATGAATCAGTAAAAACTACAATTGATTTCCACACATTTGATCACAAATGAGTTTTTTTCCAATTTAAAGGACAAATAATATAGAAAGCAAATATGTTATTGTCACATGTATAGGTTTTTTTCAAGCCATATGTTGCACAATTTCTTAATATATCTTGGAATATGCAAATTATGAAGATTTCACATGTTTATACTTATTAGTAGTGCTAATATTGTTTTTATTGTTTACGGTTTCAAGTGGTTCAAATGGCTTCAACTAGAAGATCTTGCAGAAATACACGCATCCCATTTTATCGCAACGGGCATAAATAGTTCCGCCATTTTTTGTTTGAAGAGAAGGACTTGATGTACTGTACATATATTGCTCACCTCCTGCAGAAGCTTGGAGTGCAACATTATGAACCCAGAGTTTGAAGACTGTTCATTGACAGCTGCAAGAGATCACTAAAATTTGTTCTGCTTAACAATGGCAATCAGTTTGCTTCTGTATCCCTGCTCACTCGACTACACTGAAGGAGAAATATGAAGTGTTGAAGTATGTGCTGGACAAAGTTTCGTATTATCAGCACGAGTTGTATATTTGTGTTGACTTGCAGATGGTGAATGTCCTATTGAGACAACAATATGGCTTTACAAAGTATCCTTGCTTTCTATGCATGTGGGATAGTACGGATAGGTCTCAGCACTATACCAAGAAGGTCTGGCCTGCACGAGAAGAATTGGTGCCGGGTAGATCAAAGAACATCGTGAGCAATATGCGTGGTAGACAGAAACAAGATACTATTCCCACCGCTGCATATCAAGCTTGGCTTGATTAAACAGTTCACCAAAGCCATGAACAAGGATGGTGGATGCTTCACTTACTTGTGCCGCACTTTTCCAGGATTAACTATAGAGAGGTTGAAAGGTGGCATTTTGATTGTCCTCAAATTCGTCAGCTCATCAGAGATCCTGAGTTTGAAAAATCAATGAACAAATTGGAATTGGAAGCATGGAAGGTCTTTGTTCTGAATGTGAAGAATTTTTGGGGCAACACCAAAGTCAGTAACTATGAAGAAGTCGTCAACAATATGCTGACTGCTTTCAAAAACCTTGGATGCAACATAAGCATAAAAATGCATTATTTATTTTCACATATGGATCGGTTTCCCGAGAATCTTGGATCAATGAGTGACGAGCAGGGAGAGAGGTTCCATCAAGACATAAAAGAGATGGAGACCATATCAAGGACGTTGGCATGCAGTAATAATGACTGATTACTGCTTGACTGAAGATAAACATCCCTGCTGGTTTTTGTCTTGAATTTTGCTCAGTGATGACATAATTTACATGCCCTTACCTTTTTTCAATGTCTTCTCTTCAATTATATAATTCCATGTTTCTAACATTTAATAAATACATTCAATGAAATATTTTTTTTTATGTGAGAAATGAAACACATAAATCAACTACTAATATCACCAAAATGAAGTTATGAATAGAAGACTATAGTCTGAGAATAGAATATTTTAAAATCAATTTTGAAAAAAAACCTGACCTGATTGAGAAAAATGGATGTCATTGTTTACTTCAGTGGCACAAAATGCTCCTAATTCAGTTACAAAGTTATAGACAACTTTCAACTTAATATATTTGTAAACCAGTGACACTTAGACTTGAGATGTGTGCAAGAAAGATTTGCAAATTGAAAACGAGGCTATTTACCACAATTACATAGGAAGGTGTTCATTGTTTTAATTAATATAAACTGTTCATTGATTTTCTCAAACATACGGAACATTTTTGCAATATTTCGTAAAAATCCACGACCCACCTTCACATATTTAAAAAGTCTATATCTCAAAAACTATAAATGCTACGACCAAATTTCTTTAGGCAAAATGTGCGTACATGGATACTCTTTAATTTTATACTAATATCTTCGTACAATTAAAAAAAATCGATAATTTCTCAATTTCCCCGGTGTTCCCCTTAAAATATTTCATACAGTGTAAGCTACTGTAACACTGTTACTGTTAATAATAAAAATGTTATTATTTTTTTGTTTATATACAATGCAGAACAGTAGTTCCTCGACAGTGCGTTAATTTCGCGGAGAATTTCTGCAATATCTGTGAGGAAGTGACATTTGCCAAACAGAGGAAAAGTCTTAGTTCTCAAGTGAAGAAGGCATACATCTTCTCAAGACAAGACTTATAATATATACATGTGATGTGCAAAATTTCTCGGATCAAGACTCCAACAATGAAATCTCCTAGAAGAAGATCTCATAAGTACTTCATATCGAAAGCGCAACAAGAAGTTGGAGCTTTTCTTTAGAAAAGAAAGTAATCTTATATATTATTCTGTTCCGATACTGAGGGTCTCATCAATGCCTTATAAATAACTCATGACCCACAAGAATGGAGACTAATTGTAGAGTTGTTGAAACTGATTCTTAAGGCTGTGCTCTTGCATAATGGAAGCCGTCGTTCATCTATTCCAGTAGCGCATGCTGTTCACACGGAACTATTTTGAGTATAACACAGGCATATATACAATACATGTGCTTTTTAGGTGAGCGGGATATCCGTTAAAGGGAAGTGCATTGCTTGCGGAAGGAATGGCTTTTCATTCAAAATGTAGTGGATGAAGAGAAGAATATCCAGCTCACAACTCTGGCAGATTTTCATAAATTACTGCTACCACCACTTCACATCAAACTATGGTTGATACAGAATTTCCATGAACCGAACTTCGCCAGATTCCACCTTCATGAATATTCCCTCAACTCAGTGAAGCACAGATTAAAGAGAGAGTTTTTGTGAGTCCTCATATTCGAGAGCTATTAATGATGACCGGTTCAACAGTTTGCTGCAGGGTGATGCAAAACAAGCACTGAACGTTTTTCTCCTAGTGTCCACCAACTTCCTCGGTAATGTTGGGGCAACAAACTACAAGGAACTAGTAGAATACATGCTGATAAAGTATCACATGCTTTAGCTGAAATATGTCTCTAAAAATCCACTTTCATCATTCCCATCTGGATTTATTTCCTGAGAACTGTGGCATGGTTAGTGATGAACATGGCGAGCTTTTTCATCACAATATCGCAACAATGGAACAAAGATAACATCGAAAATGGTAAACTACAATGCTGGCTATTTCTTGACACTCCCCAGAGGTGCTCTCGAACAGCTGTCAAGAAACATGCGAAGAAATTTAAGAAGTAGTCGATGACTTGTTTGTTAACAGGTATTAACCATTGAATTATTATTATTGTCAAGCATTTCGTGATTTAACCATTAATTTTTGCAGAATACAAACAATTATATCCAATTTTGAAATGTTACTGTCATGTTCATGCTCAGCACTTTAACATTGATAAGATATGAATAATCATTTCAGTAACTTAACTTTTGTAAAAATGTGTTGACTAATGGTATACAAAAGTGTTCCTCGTTATGTTTAACTGACGTAATCATGTGTTCTCAACAAGTGAGGATCTTGCTATTAGTGTGGTGTCCTCTGTATACCTAATTTCTAGAATTGCATGACTTCCGATATCAAGTGATTAAAATTGTTCATATAACTGTATATAACCAGTAAAATAAGGAAAAAGTAACTAATATCTATGAAATTAGTTACTGGGTTTCTATGAATTTAAGTTTAAATTCAAGCTTAAGTTTAAATGAATTTCATAATGCTATCTATGCTATTCATTGTATATAATCAGAGAAAGTAAGGATCGATATGGCTTTAGAGTCCTTGTCGGATAATTGTGATTTGGAAAAGCAACATCAGTGTTGGAGTGAAAATCAAACTGTATAAGTCGCTGGTGCTTTCTGTTGTGTTGTATGATTTTGAGAGTTGGACACTCACTGCGGACATGGAGAGAAGATTGCAGGCTTTCGAGAACAAATGCTACAGAAGAATTATACAAATTTCCTATAGGGAGCATAAGACCAATGTGTACGTAAGAAATAAAGTAGAGATGTGTGCAGGTTTTCAGGAGCCATTTCTTTCAATAGTGAAACGACGAAAACTAACATTGTTCGGTCATGTATGTAGGCGCGATTCCTTGACAAAAACAATACTGCAGGGAACTGTCGAGGGTAGAAGAAGCAGAGGAGGAAAAAGAAAAGCATGGACAGACAACATCAAGGAATGGACAGGGTAATATATTTCCACACTCATTCGCATCACTGAGGATATAATTCGCTGGAGGACTCTGTGTACTGAGGCATCCAATGTGGTACCCCTACGACCCTGAAGGGTTACGGGTTTATTGATTGATTGGTTGATATAACCAGACCAGATATCAAGAGTTGTTGACACATTTTTGAACCTCAATTCAGTCATATGTTTCTCCCTCGATGCGTACAAAAACCTTTTGTTCCTGATAAAGCATGTAATTATGTTTATAAATATAGTAGTGCTAAAGGCTAAAAATATATTATATTTTTTTTTTACATTTCAAAATTATAATGAATGCAATGTATGCGTTGTATTTATAGACGATACGCATTGCACTTTGCATTAGAAATAACACATGTATTATGTACTAATATACTAATTTATATCATATTGCTTTTTCAGAAAATCCTGGAGGAATTGGCGTCATTGATCATATAATTCAAATGGCCTGACTCATGATGGATGTGTGACACTAAACCTTTGAACGCGAGTCAAGCCCTGCCAATGTAAGATATATTGATCCAGCTCATTCGGCTGTTTGGCTTGTGGTTTCAGCGCCAGTTTGGCTCGGATATTATACTCCTGGCAGTTGCATTGCCGTGAAAGATTGAACTGTTTAATTTAACGACTCTTTAGTAATGGCAGTCTGTCACATTCAGATAAAGATAGTGATGAATTATTGATATGAAAAAATCAGCGATTAGAAAACGAGTTTACACTTTTGTAGGAATTAGTAAAGCTCTCCTGAAATGTGTAAGCACATTTGACTGAAATCTCATACAACAAAATTGAAAAACATACCTCGATCTGTCAACATCTAATTATTGCCAGTATGAAGTGATTCTAAGATTAAACCGTATTAAACTAGAATATACGTTCTTTCTGTTGTGTTTATTCATTGTTATGATCTGCATATGTAGTTCTGCCAAGGTAGAACTTGTACTTCAAGTACAACCAATAATTTCTGACCTTCCTTTATGACATGATTGTCCGTGATGTCAGCATCCTAACGTAACAGATTGATCCTGTTCAAAGATGTATCTTTCACCTTCACAAGTGCACTTCACGTCCTGCATCGACAGCCTCGGTGCTTCCAAAATGGCAGCAGATTCGCATATTAGTGATGTTTATCGAGAAATGAAAATGCATAGAGTTTATCCTCGCTTACAGGTCAGTGCTACTCACGTGTGTCTTAAATGTTACAAAAATCTCACGAACGATATACGATGTTTGTAGTAATTTATGTACCATAATCACATGAAAGGATATCGACATCTGATATAGTGAAAGTAGATTAAACTAGTTATGGGATGGGAATGAACATGTAGGATCTGGTTCGGACCTTCCGCATACAGAGCAAAAATTGTTGCTGTATTTCGCAGTCTCTCACATTAAGATACATTGATCGCTGCGTAACCTTCTAGCAGTGCACTTAGTAAGCTTCTAGGATACGCCATTTCGTGCAATAACGTGCGTAGTAACGTCTATTCGAGGTACATCGTTCTCACACAGTTTTCTGTGGGGGCGACTAAGTTGACTGGTGGTATAACCTGATGGGGCGTATTTGGGACACCTCCAAGGTGCAGGTGAAATACCAACTGACGTGTGGATCGACTGCGCTCTACCACACTTATTTGTTAAATCGCGTCACGCGTAGATCAAATGGTCCACGCATGGACTAAATAGATCCATACCACTCCCTTTCTAGAGATACTAAACCTCAGCTCGCACCCTAGAATTGTTCGCAATGTGGCAAACCGTATTCATGTCGCCCAATACCAACCCCTCCACCCCAGCATAAGTCTCCCCTGGTAACCTGACCATTTAATATCCTATGTCAGAAAAAAAAACCACTCTATATCAGCTCTCGAGATTCGGATAGAAAAGCCAACTGTGCTTGTGGGACTTAACAAATGGTAAATCCTAAATAAAGTAAACATTTTACTGTAAATACCTAACTATTGATACACAACATAATTAAATAACACTAAAACAACAATGACAATTATCCATGTATCGGTTCAACCGGGACCTTTTTCAAGAAACAGATAATGGTCAAAATATATTCGTTAGTTTGGTTATTTATATGAGACATAACATGTTACTAGGGGGAATCGTGAAGGCAATATGGTGCAACACATAGCATAGGCACAAAAATATTCGGCTACAGAGAAAAGAAAAAAAACCTTCTTAACGAATACATTTGATTAGCAGGGACTGCATCTCTATGATAACCAGCTGTATCCCAATGTAAAATGATTTCTAGTGACCTCCTAAAAGTAAGTGACCAACACAAACACACAAATAAACAAACCCGTTGAGAATAACACAAACAGTATATTTGTATATTCGTCAAATGAGACACGATAACCTTTCTATATAGCTTGACGATCTGTGTCTACCTCCAGGGACATGGGCAAACTTGTTCTTACATCCCACCCCCATGTCTGTCCTCTTCGTCATGTCCTTTTCCGATACCTTCATCTTCTTCAGTCGGATCCTAAGATGCTCGATGTGTTCAATCACAACTTACATTCGCGAGTAAGGTCTGGTCATAGTAGAAGAACAACTCAATGGCCGTCATATGAATATCGTAGGCATTCCGATGATCCGTGGCACTGAAGAGATCATCAGTAGGAGTACTAGTGGGATTTTTAAGGATTTTCAGATTCGTTGGCCGATCCTCTATCCGGTCTCACTGATGCACGTCATCATGCTATGATTGCAGATATTGACATCTATGACGTTGAAGGACACACACTATCTTAAATGGTGATGATGGATTTGGGGATTATGTCAGATGGGTCTTGGTGATATCCACTGTGTGTGTCTTATCCTACGTTTGCAGTGGATATTGTTGCCAAAACGGTCAGTAAAGTCAGTATGTAGATGACTACGGACCAATGTATCACTGCGATTCTTGTAACGTCTGTAAGCAAGAAGATAGGGATCGAATAACACACCACGCGTCTTGAGATTCCACTGAAGACAACGAAGATGGAATCCAACTATTCCTGCTTTTTTATTGGCCACATTGAGCACCAGGTATTGGAATAGCTGGGTTAGCAAATTCCACTAGTATTTCATAGTTAATGGATGATGAAGTTGGCATCAGTTACATGTCTGAGGTTGATCTACCACACTTACACGCTTCATTAACAACTTTCACCCGAAATCATGCTCACATCCGAGTTCTCTACCTATCATGTGAACGTACTTGACATATCTGTCACCAACCAGTTGTCCTATCTTAGCACATCAGTATACTACAAGCCGACTAATAAACATAGCTTTTTTCTATATACCTCTTAATCGATCCCCATGCCTATTGTGATTCACTGCTGCTCTCTCAACTTCTCCTCATATCGAATCTGTGTATTGGGAAAAATTATTTTCTCGAGAAAGCCCGTAAGTCGATGGCATGCTTCCGCTGTCACATATACTCACACATGCCGCCCTTATCTGCCCTGTTTTTTGGGGTGCGCAGCATCTGCTACAAAGACATACTTAAGAACGCTAGGGTCGAATGGGTCTTCCTCCGCGGACATGGGCAAACTTGTTCTCACCTCCCCCCCCCCATATCTCTGCTCTTCGTCATGTCCTTTTCTGATACCTTCCTCTTCTTCAGTCGGGCCCTAAGACGATCGATGTGTTCTGCAACCACGATCGGGTAGCTTACTAAGAGCCTCAGAAATATATTAGTCCCATTTCATTTTAAACCTACATTTCTAATCCCTTAACATCCGTACCCGCAAACGTATTAAATGCTATACTTGTGGCTATGTCACTCAGACCCGATCTGTCACATTCCCTGAAAGCTACCTTCATTATTGAAGAGAGTTTCACATGTGTCCAGAAACGTTATCTATGCCATTATATGGAAGCGTTACAAAATGACGTACATAGGTGGAAGAAGACGGCGGATAGGAGATCGATTCTGTAAATATTTGTATGCCATAAAAAACCAGACTTGTACTCATGTTGATTACCATTTAAATGACACAGGCTATTGATGGTTTGTCAATGATATTCCAAATTAAGTCGCAGTTCTCAGATGACCGGGGCCGATACACGCTTGAGAGCCGTTGCAAATATCTCACCTTTGATCATTATACTAAGGTCGAATAAACAAATTATTAGATCTAAAGGTAGAAATAATATTGCTACATTTCAATAGATATTTACTCTATTTTAACAGGTTCACTATTCCTTCTCCGTGCCTTTCTGCTAAAGTGGTGTATACATTTTTCTTTGAAGCGATCACATAATATTTTGATACATTTTTTATCTGTTCAAAGAAACGCCCTGTTCATAAAATCGTCGTCACATTATCTAGTAAACGTTGTTGTTATGAGAGTACGCAATATTAATAAAACTATAATTTTACGCTCTTTTGTGTGTATACGGTATAGTATACATCGTACGATCGAGAAATATATAATATGCGTGAGACTATGGGTGTTGCAACCCATAGTATTTTTATGATTTTAAAATTTGTTTTCCTAAGGTGCGGGGGGGGGGGGGGGGGTTGATTGTTAATATGGGGAACTGAAACAGTTCAGTCATCGCTACACTATAAGAAAAATATTCAAAGTTATTCACTTTCACTCCGTTATATTCGAGGCCAGGAAATCTATACATATATATAGATATACACTGTATGATTGTGCTTTTTCTTTGCATATATACTTTCTATGCAAACGAAGTTAGGAACACTGATGCTTCTGTTGACAGAACCTCAGGCAAGTGAAAGAGTTCGCTTACCTAGAAAGTAACATCAAAATGGGAAAGCGCACCATAAAGTCAACATACAATACAATACAAGATACAATACGGAGTAGCTTGTCCTAGGGCAGGTGCATCCATAATTCTAAACTATAATACTATAATGTAAACATGAACACCAAAGTTGCATTAAAATAAAAATTATCATACCAGCACTGTGCTACATTTTTAAAATTTAATACTGTCAGTAAAAGGTACAATACAATAACAGAAATGACACACATGTACATAATTCTCAGAAAAATCATAATAACAATAAGAGACAGAAGCAAAAGCGAAAACATCAGAAGTTTAACTATCAAAACTCCATTTTAAAAATAAAACATCAAACGACAGCAGTTCTTTGCATACACCTCCAGACTACCACCAGACAGCATTACCTAAAAAGCATTAAAGCATTGTAAGAAACATCCCATAGGTAAACATACTATCAAAGTTGGAAGGGTATAGCAAAGTCAGAGAAGACAGACATGACATGACGTGAAGAAATAATTGTACGAGATACTGATGATACAGGCGATAAAATGAGATAAAAATGTAACAATCGTTCGCAGTTTGACATGTCTACACAGGAAGTCGGTTTTCTTAATAATGATGCTGTATTTGAAAGCTCCTCAGTGCTCCCATACATCTTTCTATGGATATCAATCTCTGTGGGACAGTGTTCTTCCCTTAACTGATTTAGTGTATTGCAGTCTTGCAGAATATGTTCAGTGGTCTGTACTGCCTGCTCACAAGGACACAGAGGTGATTGGACCAGTCTTAGTCTATTTAAGTGGCTGTTTAATCTGGTGTGTCCTGTTCTGAGGCGGAAGATAATAACCTGCTCTGCTCTGTCGAGATAGTGATACTTGTCTTTTGGGTGGTCGACTTTCCTGATGGTTTTGATGAAGTTCTTCTTTTCTTGGTAGATGATTTCTTGGTATTTTTGTTACTGTGTTGCTTCATCTTTTGCCAGCCTAGCTCCGTCTTCATTTCCTGATATGCCACAGTGGGATTATATCCACTGTAGTATTACCCTTCTTTAGATGCTCACTTCCTTCTCGTATGGCTTCCTTCAGGTCTGGCAATTTATCGTTCTCAAGGGCTTAAAGGACAGCCATATCATCAGTAAGACATGCCACCTGTTGACATTGACTTGTTGTGTTTTTAATTATTTCTGCAGCACTGTTTAAAGTATGTACTTCTGCAAAGTAGTTGGAGCAGAATATTCCAGTGGGTGAACATGTGGATTTGTTTTCTTTTTCTTGATATTTTATGCACACTCCAGCACCTCCATTCTTCACTGCTCTGGTTGCTGATCCGTCGGTATATACTTGTATCCATGCTTCTCTGGGATACATATCTTCAATCATGTTGCATACTATTGTTTTCTTTTAGAGATTATTCAGTTCTATCATAGTGTAGCTGTTGCTTATTGTGGTTCTGATAGTGAGATTTGGGTATTGCTCCCACTGAAATGGCAAACGTGTTGATGTTGTCTCTCTTGTTATGTCTGGTAGTTCTTCCTTATATTATCTGTTTAGTTTTTTGGATCGGTGTATAAAACTGCTCCTCTTCAGTATTCCACTTGCTAGGTATCCCTCATTGGACGTGCTTGTATGCTCTTGTAATTTTCTGCAGGACCATGGTCGTAGTGTCTCGCTTGTATAGTAAGGGGACGATGCCTGTAATTTTTTTTTTCCATTTTATTTATGGAAGAGGTCTTCATTGTACCTGTGATAAGGTGAAATGCTTGATATTGTATCTTGTTCAAACTTGTAGATGGGAGTGTGCTGCTGACGTCCATGCTATTGATCCATATTCTAGTACTGGTCTAATTGCACCTGTATATACCTTCTTTAAGGTTGCCTCATGACCCCCCCCCCAGTTTATTCCTTCCAATTTACTCAGGACGACATGTTTCTTTCTTGCCTTTGCTACTACTTTTTCAATGTGAAGTATCCATGTCCACCTCTTATCTAGTGTAAGGCCCAAGTACACCGGCTCGTCTTCTGTTTGGATATGTACATTTCCAAGTTTTATCTCCCCTGCTTTGTCCTTATTTGAGAGTGTGAAGAGTTGTTGAGGAATTTTCAGCATTGATCTTTACCATCAATGTCTCTGCCCATGCTGCTATATTGTCCGCTGCCTTTTGCATTTTTTTGTTGGCAATCTTTAGATGTTCTTCTGCTCACCACACCACCAAGTCATCAGCATAAATTGCAGCTCTTACACCTTGTAGCAATTCGCACAGTATATCGTTTATTAAGACAAGAAACAGAGTTGGAGACAGTACTGAGCCGTGGGGAACTCCATGTTTTAGTAGAACATTTTTACTGTTGTTGTCTTCCATGGTGACTCTTGCAGTCCTATTGTGTAGGAAGGAGCAGATCTACGTACTCATGTTACCCATAATTCCATTTCGTTACAGTCTTATTATCAATCCATCTTTCCAGACATTGTTGAAAGCTTTTTGGAGACCTACCTATAGGGTGAACACTTTTTTATTTTCTTGAAATGCATCTTCTATGATATGGGACAATAATGTTATTTGCTCTTCTGTGCTGTTACACTCTCTAAATCAGTTTGTTCTGGCACCAATAGCTTCTCTGATTCTAGGTACCATTTCAATCTTCTGTTGACCATCTTTTCCATTGTCTTTCAGACTCAACTTGTTAGACTTATTGGTCTTTAACTGTCGGGCTTCTGTTTGTCCTTATCTTTTTTTATAACACAAAAACGCTTCTATCCATGACTGTGGTACATTGCCTGTTTCCCAAATATAGTTGTATATCTGTTGTAATGTGTACATTGCTAACTGTTTTAGGTTCCTAAGCATTTCATTGGTGACATTATCCGGTCCTGCTGATTTTCTATCGTTAATTTTGTTATAGATGCCTTTAGTTCTTCAAATGTGAATAGTTTGGACATGACGTCTGGGCAGTTTCTGTTGTTTTTATCATTGTTTATTTCTTGACGAATGTTTCGTTGTGTACATGGATATATGGTAATGGTGCTCTCTTTTCTGTAAGATTCCGCAAGCTTGTCTGCTGCTTGTTTGTCAGAGTGGAGTTTACCTGAATCATTCAGTGTAATTTTTGGGCGCTTGGAGTTTTTATCATGATTTATTTGCGTGGTTAGTTTACACAGTTTTCTCCCTTAATTTTCAAAATTTAATGTCTGAGTTCCACCCTCCACACCCCCCCCCCCCCCCACAAAAGCTTCTTTGTGTTTCTATCTTTTCTTTAGCGAACATTGCATTTGGTTTTTTGTAGTGTGATGTGGTTCTGTTGAGATGGTTGCGTCTCTGCCATATTACATGCTTGAGCCAGTTCTTTTAGATTTTGGAGTGTATTGGTAATATGGTACATGATTCGTTCTTGCTCCTCTTCTTATTGTCTCCTTAGCTGCATGAAATATTTCTTTATTAAACTCCTTGATAATTGTGTTGACGTCTCTGCCTGTTAATTGTATGTCTTTGGCAATGCACTGTCTTTGGTAAGTAGGTTTGCTATGTGTTTATGTATGTGTCAGTTTGCGTTCTTGTAGTTCCATCTTGGCTTAGTTGATCTTGTAATTAATTATTTCTTTACTTGGATGATAACTGGAAACAGATCTATGAAAAGAAGAAAGTTGAAATTCAAAGAAGTTGTTTTAAAAAACAAGTAGTCCCAAAATGGGAATAGCCATAAATAAGCTATGAAAGCAAACACAAACACTAAATGAAGAGGCAGGAAATGCATTCAGCAAGACGGTCACCATGGAACATGATCAACTCGATACGGAAAAAATGGCAGAAAACAATGTATCAGACTTCTACAAAAAAACAATACTTTAAACCCCCCCCCCCACACCACTACAGCATGAGATAATTTAGGGAAGAAATAAATGCTAAGCTAAAAATCCAAAACACCAAATCCTGATTGAATCCAGCTACATGAGAGAATTACATGCAACTATCAACAAATTCCAAAGCAGAGAATCCCCAGGTCAAGGCGGCATCTTAAATGACATGATTAAAGACCCCGCTCCACAGCCATACGTAAACTCCTCCTCATCCACAAGCAATCCTTACGAAAGGGACATTTTTTAATAAATGGTCAGATGCAATCATCATCATAATCAGGAAGATGCAGAAAGAGAATACAAGCAAATCCAGATACCGACCAATTATCTTACTAAGCTGCTTATGTAAGTTAATGAAAGCATGATAAAGACAAGACTAATGAAGAATCTAGAAATAAACCACCTGCTGGATAACCCACAGTCAGCGTACAGGAAAAATCGCAGTACATAAGACCAACTTGTATATCTGGCTCAAGAAATAGAAATTACCTTTCAGGAAAAGAAAACAGTACTTGCAGTCTTTGTGGGCCTACCTAAAGCATTTGATAAAGTATTGAATGAAGGACTACAACTACTTAGAAATAAAGTTGAGGGGTGAATGCACATGTGGATAGAGGACTTCCTGTGCTACCGAACAGCACGAGTATGCCTAGATGGAACGCTTATCACCAAGTCCGTCTCCAAAAAGGTGTACCGCAAGGAAGAGTAACTTCCGCATCTCTATTCCTTGTCTATATTAATGACATCTAGACAAGCTAACCAACCACATCACCACAGTATTCCATGCTGATGACCTTGCGACGTGGAGTGCTGGAGATAATATCAACACAGTCACGAGTATAATTCAGTCATTACTAAAGAAGATCAGCAGATGAGCAACTGTCTGGGAAGTACAGATAAACCTCTCTAAAACAACGTCACGATGGTTTACCCTGTCAAATCAGCATGAAAATGTCAAGCTAAAAATATTTGGAAAGGAGATTGCTTTAGAAGCAAATACTACTTTCATTGGAGTTAAATTAGGCAATCGACTTTCCTGGAAGCAACATCTGACTGCGGTAGAGCAGTAAGCATCCCGGAAGCTCCCCCTCACGACGAAACTAGCTGGTAGAAGTTTGGAGAGTGAGATGGCTAATAGCAATATGCTTAAGCGTATACACAGGGACAGTTAGATTTCTAATAGATAATTGGATGACGGCATGGACACATGCATCCAAAACAAATACAAAACACATACAGAAAGTCCACAATGCGTGCCTCAAACTATTCACTGGGGCAGGTATGAATACCACCCCGATTAAATCATTGGAAAAATATGTAACCATTCGGCCACTCAAAAATAGACGTACGGAAATTGTACTCTTACACAGAAAGAAAATTATGCGCATGCCAAACCATCCACTGCACCCCAAATGCAACAGTTGCACAGAAGACAGATTGAATAGAACGAGCTTCTTGTATATATCAAAACAAACTGCATCACCAACTTGAAGATGTCCTCCCCAATGACATCCAAGAAATGGAATAGTTTTGTGTTTATGATGTACCAATTATCAGTCCCAAAACATCTCCATCGTCAAAGAAGTCGCTAGGATCATCAACACAGAACACATGGCATCAGCTAAAAATGTATAAATGAATTCTCAGAAATATGATACTAAAATATGGACATATGTGTACATAGATGGATCGGCAGAGGGACCTCTAAAAAATGGAGGAGTGGGCGTCTTTATAAGATATAACAACGGAAAGAGCCCCATGAAAGCATTCTCAACAGGAACGACATGCTCAAATTCAGAGCAGAAGACGAGACACTCAGGCAGGCACCAAAAGTTCTCGCTTATACAGACATTTGATCGACATGCATTGTAGTGCTATTCACGGATTACAGATCCTTATGGGAAGCATTATAAAGCAACACAAATGAAAATACAATACACAAAATTAGACTAGAACTGGCATGGAGTCTCTTTTGATGGGCAAATCATTTAACATTGTGATAAACGTTATTATATGTTGCCTTTGATCACAGTCTATCTTACAACTTTCAAATTTAACACACAATAGAGCGATGCAAGATAGGGCTTGCAGCACTTAAAGTTATGGTTGCTGCTCGACTCGAGCAGCTACTATTGGTCCTTTTTCTTCGTCTTTGCACGGACGACTATGAATTTAGAAATCCTCAAGCTCCTAGAAAATGCAAGTCGCATCGCCCAAAACATATAGGAGTTCAGAGAGTTCATTGAGAAGATAACGTTCTGGAAGGAATACGTCACATGACACGCTCTTATTTTCAAAAAAACGCGATCGTCTAGAAGGTGTGCAGAAACATGGAATAGGCATAGTCATCGGCTGCATCAGTGTAAACCCCTTCCCCCTTCCTTCCGCGTCGACCCCCCCCCCCCCAATCGTAAAAATGAGACATATGCTTGGGCACCTCTTACTATTTTCTCAGCATATTTTTGCTCAAGAAAAAACATACATGCGTATCACTCCAGACCAGAGACACCCACTATACAAGAATTTCAAAAACATAAAGGGAATAAGAATCAAGCGTCCCATGTCATATATGGCACAGGCTGAAAGGACTTTAGGAGAGTTCACAGTTCCGATCTTCATCCATCAATCAATAAACCCGTAACCCTTCAGGGTCGTAGGGGTACCACATTGGATGCCTCAGCACACAGAGTCCTCCAGCGAATTCTATTCTCAGCGATGCGGATGAGTGTGGAAATATCTTCCCCTGTCCATTCCTTGATGTTGTCTGTCCATGCCTTTATTTACCCTCCTATGCTTCTTCCACCCTCGACAGTTCCATGCAGTATTGTTTTTGACAAGGAATCGTGCCTGCATACATGTCCGAACCATGCTAGTTTTCGTTTTAAAACTATTGAAAGCAATGGCTCCTAAACATCTGCACACATCTCTACTTTATTTTCTTACGCACACACTGGTCTAATGTTCCCCATAGGAAATTCGTATAGTGTGTCTGTAGCATTTGTACTCGAAAGCCTGTAATCTTCTCTCCATGTCCGCAGTGAGTGTCCAACTCTCACAACCATACAACACAACGGAAAGCACCAGCGACCTATACAGTTTGATTTTCACTTCAACACTAATGTTGCTTTTCCAAATCATAGTTAGCCTTGACAAGGACGCTAAAGCCATCTCCAGCCTTACTTTTAGTTCTGCTTTGCATTTACCATCGCTGTATATACTAGATCCGAGGCATTTGAAGGTATTTACCACCTCAAGCTTATGTCCATTCATCACGATATTAGTCTGGTTTTCTGTGTCTCTGCTGTTTACCAAGATTTTGCTCTTATCTGTATTGATTTCCATTCCGTACTTGCTGGTAACTTCTTCCAACTTTTCTGTTAATTCTTGCAATGATTGTTGTGACCTAGCTATAAGCTCAATATCATCAGCGAAACGCAAGTTTCAAATAGGGCGACCTCCGATCGATATAGACGTGTTGTAATCATGTAATGTGTCTTGTATGATGTGCTCTAAGTATATGTTGAAAAGTACTGAGGGCATTATGCATCCCTGTCGCACTCCCACATTTGTTTTGTAGAACACTCCAATTGTATTCATCACTATTTGCATTTTTGTACAGAGCTTCAATAATTTCGATAATATAGTTTCGATCTTACCATCAGGTGAAGAATGGCATCTAATCTTTGAGTCCACGGCAAGTTTCACAAAATAATTCTTGGAAGGAAATGTAGGCATTGTGGAAATGTATGATTTTACTGCTCAGCATTCGCCGATAATGAAGTGATGAGAGAGCAAGCATATTTACACCCCACACACAATATACAATGCTTTGACACTGGATCAGAGCGATGTTCTGAAACTTATTTATGGTCGCCTGCTAGATCTGGACACTAGGATTGGCGAACCATATAGAATGAGATGTGAAGAATTCAGTATTGATGATGATGATGGTGATGTTAATTGTCTTAGTAATAATTGGACGCCTGCAAGGAGGAATAAAAAGAATGTTTAAACAGCGGGCCGCAGAAACCGTCAGTATGTATACCTTTCGGCATCGTTAAGGGGAGACTGAGCACCAATGGGGTGCAATGATGTCAGTTTGTAGCCAATAAACGATAGCCATATTCAAAATGGCAGAACACAGAAAAGAAAATTGACCATAGAAGAGAAACGAGTATGACAATAATGGTCATTAACAAAAATCAGTTTACACGAGTAATTTACCCCTACAAAAGGCACAATGAAGCACATTCCTTTACAGAAATAAAGATGGACACAGAGAAAAACATAACAACGCAGATACCCATGCAATATTACAATGCCAATACACATGCACTACTACAATTCTAATACACATTAAATAGAAAATGGAAGCACACATGCACTAGCAAATTCAAGCAGATATGTAATAGGACATGGTTGAGTTTGGAAATAATGTACGGCTATATAAGAACATTATTTATAACATCGCTATTAAAAGTGCAGACGGTTTTGTATGATTCTAAATCATTATCACTAACAATGAAGTCAGTGGTTCCGATAATTCTGCCACCAAAATCTCCATTATAGTTTCATAATTTGTAAGCTGAGTCCTCGTCTCTGTGTGTGACCAGTAAACGCGTGTTTTGTGGTATTTCCGTAACGATAGTTTATTGATCTGATTTTTCGGTACTTTTCCTAAATGCGTGCCTACCTGCTTTAGTTATGTATAATTAATCTAAATAGTATATAAATAAATAATCAATAATTAATTTAAATATTAATTTCTAGGGTTAGGTTTGAGAAAGTGTCTTTTACATAAATAACCATCAGCCTAACCAAAGTTATATTTAAATTAATAAATTGATAAACATAGAAGGATAAATATAGCCAAGGAGAATAATCAAATAGATAGGCACGCGTTCAGGGAAAGGGCAGAATTGTCATTTGATCTCTTTCAAACAAATCAAATATTCTCGTCAAATGTCTCGGGAAATTGTTATTCTCTTGCATTTCACCATGCACAACGTATCCATTATGACTTGTTTAAAATGTCTCTCCCTTGAGGCAGTAAAAAGGTCAACATTAATTTGTCTACACTTCTGTCAAGGGTAAACAATAACGTGAATCAGTGTTCCATATTATGTTTCCTATTTGAGTAAGGCTAAGATCAAGTGACGTCGCTATTATGAGGGATGTATGTAATAGCTCTTCATAATTTTCTGTCTGGTTTCCTTGATGGAATATTTTAACTATGGTCAGATCTAGCACAGTCTCTACTCACACATGACTAATAAACTGGATATACTTAAAGGGAAACTAAAACAGCACATAATATATTTCTGGCATCTTCGTCTTGTAATTATTTTAGTCTACCCACACTTACCAGAAGGATCTTCAAGTTCATTAGTTGACTATGCAGTCAAATGGAAACTGATAAGACAGCAACTCATAGTTGCGATCCAGTTATTTTGTCCGTTCCAACGATAACTTAACTCACAGATACTCAGACTGTGGGTTCTAAGAAATATGCAAGTGAAAGTGGAGATAACATCAGATCATTAATCAATGTTACTGAATATGAAATTATGACTTATGAAACAAATTGGGCTGTGAAATATGTATGAAAAGCTGTATGTGAGTGTATTACCATTCTTTATTTATGTTGATTCAAAGAGTTAACTTAACATTTGCTAACATAGCAGTTAAGGCTAAATGACCACATTCTAGACAAAACATCTGGCATTCGAAAAAAGAAGTCATCCAAAAATACATATCTTCAGCCATTCCGAGAAGTGTAGAAGACATTAAGAAATCAGATTGCGACTTACACACATGAAACTGATATCGTCTCCCAGTAATTCACAACTACACACATAAAGCTAGTATTCCCTATTGGGGTCAACGGGAATTGAACCAGTCCGTTCTGATGGCAACACATCGCCTGGTAACTAGATTAAACGGGTTAAGAGTAGACTTATTGACCATTGAAGAACGAATACGGATGTTACATGTTTGTTTTACTGAGGATACATCACCACTTTTAGATGTTTTCAGTTGTCTGTGATGTTCTCAGTTTTCGATGTTGTTGTAAATAGTCCTTATCTCGATTGGTCTATTCTAAGTGTCTTGAGTATACAGTTTGAATGTCTTGACAAAAACTTTTTATTTTGGAAATGAGGTTAGTCAAGCACGGAAAAACCCATTTACTCTAGTTGGCAGGAGATTTGGTGCCATCCCAACGGACTGGTTCAATGCCCGTTGGTCTCAAGAATTTTTAATTTATCCTCTTGCTTCCTACTATAATTTATTTGTATAAACAATAATTTGAAGCAAAATTGTACTGTCTATATGTTATTTATGTTTACAAGAAGACATATTAGCCTTTGTAGAACGAATGCAGATGTTATATGTTTGTGTTACTTAGGATACTTCAATACTTGTAAGGGATGTTCGTTGTTGTTGTAATAGTCTTTGTCTCGATTCGTCCTTTCTAAGTGACTTGAGCACACAGTTTGAATGTCTTGACAAAATCGCATCGTTGGTTTTTTTTGGAGATGCGGCTAGTCAAGCAAGGAAAAACCCTTTTTACTCTAATTGTCAAATGGTTTGTTCCGTCACAACGGATTAGTTCAATTCATGTTGGTCTCAAAAACTTTTTATTTATCCTCTTGCTTCCTACTTGAATTTATTTGTATCCCTTATTGGGTGCGAAGGGTTGAACATTGATCTGGGTAACCAAGTAACCAAGTTCCTAAAATCACCTCCTCATGATGTACCCTTGAAATGCCCATTCATCAGCGTGTGCGGTATTTCTTAATAAAACGTTTAGTGATAGTGTCCGTGGAAATGGAGGTTATAAATATATGAAATTTGTTAAATAAAAAATTATTGTGGCATATCATATACAGGATGTAGCCATCGTTCTAGAATGTTTGGATGTAGTGATTTTTTGAATTTATTTACGCCAGTAGTTTGCCATTTCTTTATGAACGTTCCAGACGCACAATTGTCTGAAGCGGGTTTCGAACACATGATCTTGGCAGTCACAGACGCGCTCTGTACCACGACTACAAGTAGCCGGACTGATTGCGCGAAAAGTCAAGCAATGCTATATTTCTGGCACCTATTAGAGGACGAAGTTGGTGGCACTGTCGCCACACATTGACAAGTGGCTCTCCAGCTCGGACAGCTAAAATGCAGATGCATATGGAAGGGGTGGGAGGGTAATATTGATGCCCCGATATTGGTAGGCTGCGCTAAGTTGCAGTGACTCCTAGAGTGCACATTTAATGCTTCTTGAGAATCAAACACAGGTTAGACGATAGTGTCTATGGGAATGGCTAAAGTGAAAATCACGTTCCAGTTGTGAAGCGCGAGACCCAGTCGGCTGAAGTTGTGCTGTTTATGGCCAAGAACACACAAAAGCATACACAATTTGTCGGTTAGAAAGCGTCTCACCTCAAGGGACGCCAATAAATTTGGAGTCACGTTTCACGTGGCTCAATATTGTTCAATATATATTGAAATAGGGACTGAAATGTTTTGACCACCTAATGAGAACGAAACCTTATTTGCCAGCGACAGGAACATACTGTATGAAAATGGAAACAAAAGATACAGAGGTAGACTAAGAAGAAGGTGGATTATATAAACAGATAGATAGATAGCTATATCTATTGACATTTTTTCTGTTTATGTTCTGAAGCGTGCAGGATTGATTGATGATTAGTTTTAGGGCTATTGCCCGTTTGGTCGCTTGTATGCAGTAATACTGCACCGTGTCAGAATGTTAGAAACTCAATGCACCTTCTTCTTGGTCTTCCTCTGCATCTTGCTGTTTCAAGTTTCATATTATACGCTCTTGTCGCTGGCCAATAAGCGTTCATTCTCATTATGTGGCCAAACCAGTTTAGTTAACCCATATAATTTATTAATGCCTTAGGGATCTGAGATGTGGGCGATCTCAAATTATAGTGGTCCTACTATATGAGGGCTCTAGCCATCTTCTCTCCCTCGCAGTCTTTATCTTATGGATTAATCCGGTACCCAAATCAGGCAGGCTCGACTTTAATTTTCGCCTCAACTGGCGAAAGAAACTAGGTGAAGCTACAGCATCGTCTAAGAAAACGAAACATAACCAACTAGTCTCTGTCGAAGGTGCACAACACTGCTGAAACAGGAGATAATAGGTCTAGAACTTAGGGACGAAGAACCAATGGACGAGTCTGCCTACAAGGGGAATAGATAGTCGCTTGCGAAGTCTCTAAACGAGAAATAAATGTGCGCAATGGCAAAACACCCAGAAAACCCAGGCTTTATCTGGGCATTTACCAAATGGTAAACCCAGACAACATACCATCTACTCTCGTAGACTTCCTCCGACTAGAAGTCTTCTTCTATAGGCATTGCAACAAGCCCGAGAGTCCTGTGTGTACAAGTACTCTGAGAAACCATCCCACTGCACATAAATAAATGTCACTCTCAATTCATGGGTATAGTGAAAACGAACAAACAAACGTATCTCAACACGATTCACACTACTGCAAACATAAAAGTGATAGCAACCAACAAACCTATTTGTGCAAACATACAGCGACACTGTCGAGAAACGAGCTGTGCAGTCTCCGATAGCAGAAATACAGATGTGATTTCCCATATCCGTTTGGTGTCTCCCTCTGGCGTTTTGCTGCTCTTTCAGTGTACTCAGTATGTTATATTTCATGAGATTAGCGATTGACTCTCGAAATTCGTGATCACATAGCCATTCAAAAGGCATTGGCTATCGTGTCCTTCATGTTTAGATATAATACCTGTTGAAGATGATTTATTGGTCTGAAATAAAATGATATAGTTTTACTCGAGTAAACTCATTGAAGAAATACTTAAAAATATTTTTTGTGATTTGCTTTACTATCAGAAACTCTACTTGCAGACTCATTGTTCCTACTAACCGCATAATTTATGTAGAAACACTTCTGATGGAGAATGTGGGCGTGGCGCCGAGAGTAGAATATAGTGCGATTTCACCCTTAATTCATGTCAATTGTACAATAAACCAATCATGTGTCGATGACGTCTTATAATTTACTGCACAACATATTAAATATGTGTGTGAGATTGTGTTAAGAAGTAGACTTTTGATATAAATCGAACATAAACGAAAATTGAAACCGATGCCTGCATTCTAAAAAGCAAATGAATTAATAGGGTCTATAACATTTCAAATTTACACATAAAATGTTAACTATACGTGTTACATATTTGCAGGAATACGTCACTTTAAAGTTGGGCAAAGCTGGTGAAAAGTGCTATAATATCGTTATCTGGAAACGAATTTGTACTAACATGAAACTGACACATTCACTCAGAAACACATTGCTACAAATATAAACTGATACGTTCACACAGACACATATCGCTACAATTATAGCACTTATATTGCTAAAATACACTTACCGAGATTTATGTTTAGTACAACTTACAAGCTATATTGATTGCCGTTAACTTTCAGGTTGTCAAAAAATGTGGCCATTATTTCACTCTTGACAACACGCGTTTGTATATGCTCAGGAGAATGGAGGAGGAAGGACATTGCAAAGTTGTTCCCGTCGACCAGGTGCTTCTTAAGAAAGTTCCGGAAGCTGTTCAGAGGATGATGGTGCTTCCAACTGATGTTGAAGGTTAGTTTTATTTTCATGTGACCTTTATTTCATGTAAATCAGCAATGACATCAACGGTTTACATATATTTTAATGTTGGATAACCTGTAACTTTCACTTTGATATATCTGTAAAGTCGATGAATAGTTCGTGCACTTAATTCTCTGCCTGTGAATCAGCGTTATTTTCTTAGAAGAGCGGTGGTTTTATCGGCTCAATGACAGGACACCTTACCCTCAGAACATTAGAATCACAAAAATTATGAGAAAATAGTAGCACTCTGTTTGATAGTGACCACATTAGTCAAAGTAAGAATTTTTGCGAACAAAGATATTGGTCTGACATGCTACTACAACCGGGCAGACGGGTTTAACATGGTGCTACACCAGATACATGGGTCTACCATAGCTACCATAGTATTACACACATGTACATGGAACAAACATGGTGTTACACACACATACCAGTATAACATATCATTATAAACATACATTAAGGTCTAATATAATATTTCACACACCCACATGTGTTTAACATAGTACTACAAACAGACACCGGTCTAATATAGTGTTGTTTGAGAACCTGAAGAAATGCGAGCGATTAATCTTACTTCCTAAATGCAGTGGGGTGAATTTTCTGAGTTTTCTTTTATACCCAGGATACTTTAGCTTTCGCTTCAGTGCAGTGTTCAATGAAGGAACACTCTAACCAGAGTGGGTATAGTATTAAACATAGTATTACGCACATACAGTATAGAGAAAAATCAATCAAATGAAAGAAGGAAAGCATAATAAAGTATGTTGAAAGGTCTTATAAGTAACGTGGAAGGTCACGATTATGCACAGACATATCTATATCGGTATTACATATATTTTGTTTAAGAACACCAGCCTGTCCTTCTGCAATAATTCATAGTATTTAGTTTGTATTACGTTAAGAGTGATCTTTAGGATTAACTTGCTAGAATAGTTGATTGAACTCTTAGTTCTTGCACAATTGGGGGTTTCCTTTCTTAAGCAGCAGTAATGATTGTGGCAATTTCCTTTGCCATGCATTTCTAGTCCATATTTTCTGGAAGATGGCTGTCATAACAGTGGTTAACTCCACTCCTGCATGTTTTAGGAGTTCTGCTGGAATAGTATCGACTACAGGTGTTTTATTCTCTATCAATGATCATAGGGCCGTTGGCACTTCTTACCTCAATATATCTGTACTTCCCAATTTTCTGTTATTATTAAATAAAATACCTGTGAATATCTGTCAGTCTATAGCACTTTAACTTTTATATAAATCTCAGCAATTTTCGGTCTAATATACATTTTTATTATTCTCCTTTTTCGTTTGATAACACTGTTGTTAATTTCAACGACAGTTTTTCTTAGTCCGTGTGGGTGTGTTGACCTGTTTAAAGTGACAGACCATTTTTTGTAGGTACCTTGCTTATTGATGTGCTTGCAATATCCCTATTGATGGACTCTTCTTTAGATTTCTCAAAGCATCGCGTAGCTTCATTATGTCGTCGGTTACACCAAACATTCCACACTATTTGTGCACCAAAAATTGTTGTTTGCTGTATCTAGACGTGTATCTTTAATGGTGTATGTTAATATGTTGACATCTTTCTCAAGAGATTGAGAGCTGCGAAACGTCACACACAGTTGCCCGCAATTTCTGTCGTTTTGAAAACAAACATTTTCTAATGTAATCTCAGGCGAAATTCTTTGTTCTATCTATTGCCTTTTGTCTTTCCCCGAGTGGAATCAGGTTGTTAGATTCCACATTTACTGTTAAGAGTAAGGATGGGAGATGTAATTTTCTGTTTAAGACCAGATACATCAGCCTGAGTCGTACTGAGACCGTGTTTGTTGAGGGTTGTCGTGATGTTATCTATTCATCTCTTTATGGTCTATCTCGCTTCTGTATCCAGAAGATCGTTTATTATAAGCTCCCAATGGTATTTGGCTTGGGTCCATTCTGACAAGGTGACCACACCACTGTATATTCGACATACCGTTATATATTCGATATATATATTCGATCCTAGTGCTGTATTTGGCAGATTACGCAAAAATGTATGGGACAGAAGAGGTATAAGAACAACCACCAAACTACAAGTATATCATGCTGCTGTTATACCAACCTTACTATACGCCTGCGAAACGTGGACAGTGTATGCTAGACATGCAAGAAAGTTAAATCATTTCCATCTTACCTGCCTACGTAAATTACTAAACATCCATTGGTGGGACAAAGTGCCAGACTACGAGGTCTTGGAAAAATCAACCTCAATAAGCATCCACGCAATACTTATGAAGGCGCAGGCACGCTGGGCATGCCATCTTGTGCGTATGGAGAACTCGCGTTTGCCAAAACAAATATATTATGGAGAACTCAAGGCAGGATTTCGAAAAGCTGGTGGACAGAAAAAGCGTTTCAAAGACACGCTCATGTCATCCTTGAAACATCTTAACATTGACGTAGGCGCATGGGAGAGCCTCGCTCAGGATAGAACAGCATGGCGTTACAGCATTAGAACGGGAGCACTAGCGGCAGAAGAATTCAGACAAGAAACTGCAAGACAGAAGCGGACACGTAGAAAAGAAAAAACATCTCAACCTCACACAGATACCTTCTATTGCTGTCAATTCTGTAAAAGAACATTTTGTGCGCGCATTGGACTTGCTAGTCATTTAAAAACGCACTATTAACTTTATTATTTTATTATTTATTGTTATTATTATTATGGTTGAGTTTTTGGTCATCGTCGATCACGACGGACGAACATCATCATCATATATTCGATACAAGATATTATTCCTACTCTTCTTCTGATATAGTCATTTCTTATTCTGTCTAGTTTGGTGACTATAACAGCTTTTCGCAAATACTTCTACTATGTAATGATTTATCTCTGCTGTGAGGTTGTTAAAGACCATGTTTAACACTGTTAACAAAGTGTTGGTATGAATATTGTAGACAGCACTTGTCTCTTTATGTCCATATTCATCGTTGGATTCAGGAGTAATGATGAAAGTTGATATGTCACGGCGTGTGCCTTCTGACACATTGATCATATTTCTATGTCTAGTTTCCTATTTTAAGAAAATACACTTCCTAAATATTGTATTTATTTTCTTTGTTTCACTGCTGAATCATTTATCGTAATATCTATTGTTGTTGGTGACTTGCTGATTTTCATAACTTCCGTTTTGTGTATGTTGATTTTCATATTATACTTCCTACGTCCTATTGACTGTGCATCTATGTTAATTTGCATGTTTTCTTGGTCATTGTATATCAGAATGTGATCGTCAGTGAATATAATTTCATTTATTTCATATGTGTTTTCATCTTCGTCATTGCATTTTCCTCTTTATGAATGATAGCTTTCTCGTTATTATATCCATTTAAATATTGAAAAGTAGAGCGGAAACAAACAACGAGCCTTTGTTACGATAGTAATATTATTTGGTTTAATCGTAAGTCATTAGTACCATATCGTGATAACTGTCAATACCAGCTTCCGGAAAACGTCTAGTCATATTGTTACAAGATTTAGAATCTTACGGTCACAAGTATGAAATCTATTTGATTATGTATCCCCTACGCTAGTATATGTTCTGTTGTTTGTCTAGATACATATTGAGGAAAAGTGTATTACCAAGGGCTAGTTTGTATATGATGGCACAATCGAACAATCGTAGACTTATATCATTTGTTTTTCCCGTGCCGCATTTACCCACCGTTCCACAACATTGGTCAAATGCGACCGGTCCATTATAATTATTCAAATTACACTGTACTATAAAATATCGTTTACACAGAGTATACACATACATACGGTATAGCACGGCATATACAGATACGGGTGTTTACTAATTCATCCTGCACCCATTCTGCAATACTCGAAACAACACGATATAATAATTTACACAGACAGCTCAGTAACACAAGAAACAAACAGGCGTCGTTAGGATTTCATGGCCTAACAAAGTGGCAAGAAATTAGCTGTGAAGTCAACTGTGTTACCCACTACGACATCGAGTATGAGAATGTAAATAGAGGAGGTGACAGCAGCTCTCACTTGGCTGACGACGCAATCACCAACAGACTCAGTGATTTTAACGGACTCTCAAAGTATGCTGCTCAAGATAGAAAGGTGTATGATTAGAGCTGAGTGGGTCACTCTTCTCAACAACGCTCAGAGTTTTACAAAGATCTACTGTCCAGGTCATGCTGGGGCTAGGGGAAACGAAAGAGCCGATATGTTGGCTGGTAAAGCTTAGGTGAACGTCACCGGGATAAAAGAGACATGATTGAATTTATTATAACAGTCCTGGATACTCTACGATTAGACGAGGAAGAAGTAGAACGAGACAATGTACATATTCAGAGAACGGTAGAAATGGCAGGGACTATAGTGCTCCCTCTCTGGAAAGATCAGAAGAACGCGCAATCAAAAACTAACTTGGACGCTGCGCTTATACAATTTTAGATATACATTTTTACTTTTGCTGACGGAACGGCAAGCATAGCATAAATGGGAATGTCCCCACGGCTGCGACTCTTGTTCTTAATCAAGAAAATATACATATACGGGTCTAACCTGGTAGTATACATAACCGGATCTAACTTGGCATTACACACAGCAGCCCTAACTTGGTATTACACACCGATGGTCTAACCTGGTATTGCACACAGACTGGTCAAAACAGTATTATATACAGACAGGTATAACCAAGGTATATTACACGGACAGGTCTAACCCGAGTTTACACACAGCGGAGTCTAACCCGATTTACACACAAACGGGGCTAAGACAGTATTGTATAGAGACAGGTCTAATCACGATATTGTACACAGACATGTCTAACACGGTGTATACATACTTATGGGACTATAGCACGCTTCACTAGCTTTAAGATTAAACAAATGTAATTCTCTGATTAACCGTCTAACTACATTTTTTTTTAAATGATGTTAGACTCAAAAAATGTATTCTTTACATTTGTGCATCATGTGCAGTTTTTATAAACTATGAAATCATTTGATCGTTGTCGAAATACTGATTATTGTTCATGAAGAAAAGAAAGTTTACCACCTCAGACAACACACCCAATACAACTTTAAAAAATGTGGGTTTCGGTTTCGAGAATAGGAACTAGTTCAATTTCAACACATTAGAAAAAAACCCACTATAAATGACATTTGGTATACCCGTGACTTTTTATCTATTCTCGGATCTTGATCTGCTACATTTAAAATCTTTTTGCAGGTTGCCGCGTCTTTGTTAACAGTAGAACGCAATGCACTTTCATTGTGTGCAGGTATCTTGTGCAGGTATCTTGAGCTAATAAAAAGGCTTTTAGTGAGGTCTTTAACGTATCCATTGAGCACTTCCCTTAATGACATTGAAAACAGTGGTATCCGGAATCGTGTATTGCCATCTAATGTTCATAACGTTTTTTCTGAGACAAGTTGTATGAAAGTGATTGAGTTTGCTCACATGTCACATATACACATTTCCAAATTTCACCAGCATATTATATCACTGAAAATACCACTACTATGTAAACGTTCAGCTTGTTATGTATGTTAATGGCATTTCTATACCAAGTATTTCCCAAGTAAAGTAAGTACAATTCAATTATATGAATTTTTCGGAATCAAAAGCTGCACTGCGATTGAGCTGCAACAAAAGCTGCACACTGATATTTATCTTGTTATTATGTGAATATGTTTCACAGATTCACATTATGAGATAAATTACATAAATATGTAATTTCTTACTTAATATAGTGCCATGTCATAATCAAATTATGCTGGTACAATTGTAATATTGGAGATGAGATACACCTGACAACAAAGCAAAGAGACATATCCAAAGCATCATATCGTAGTAAATATTGACAGTGTATATTCTAGATGCAATCACCAGCCCTCACGTGCAGACTGGCTTGCTAATACGCAGTATGTCGCCAGGAATAAATCCACCTGAGTATGTTTAAGTGCCAGGGAAAACAAGTCGGAGAATGCCAAGTGCTGCCAGGAAAGACAGAAACTAGATTGGAAGAAATCAATTCTTGAAGTTAAAGACAAGCTTCTCGCCATCACGAGATAGAGAAGAGAATCATTAAGTTAGACTCCTGATCTCACTTTATGCTCACAATCTGACACATTCAACCAGGAACATATCTGTTTCTCGTATTCCTATTTCCTCAAATAAAATATATTATCATTCAGAACACGCACTTCTGCGCTTATTAATTATATAAAGAAGATCCTTGATTGGGTTTCATCTTGTGTTCATGTGAAATATCCATAAATTGTTCACGATTATGCTAAGTGGCTTTCTAGTACCTTATATTATTATTATTATTATCATGTTCTTGCCGGATAACAACAGTCTATCCTATATCAACTCCACTGTCACAACACTCGAAATTACATGAACGGATGTGATGAGAGCTGATAGGATACAGTGCATGCTATATGGAAAGATCCGAAGATTATCTAACAAAAAGCGTCAATGCCTAAGTCTCTGCAGTTGTAATATGACTATTCAATTTTTTCTATCTGTGTATCGTACTGTTTCTTTTCTGCCACATCACTGTCTGTACTAAACTTATCTTTACAATGTTCTTGTCTCACCATATTTCTAGTTACTGTGTCATGTTATTTATGTTATTGGTAAGTACATTTATTTGTTCAACCATCTTCCTCATTTCCTCATCATATTTTCTGGCTAATCATGGGACTTTCAGAACCACATATATGCCTCAGTAATTTACTATTAATTTATTGTTTGCAATATATTTCATGCTATATATGTGTCCTTATAAAACATTGAATGACTCAATCACGCACACTAACAAGAACTTCTTACACACAATGTTCATTACATAGACATCTGTTTTTCCATGTCATATTCTATTTGGATAAAGTATTTTGTATTTTTTTGTTGTGATTCACAATCTTTTTATTATAATTCTTATCACATTGACTCACACAACAGATTGTAATGGATCTATTATGCACCGAACACGGTGCATAAAGACAGAAACAAGATGCTCCAGTTTGAGCGATGTCATGCTACTGTGTGTAATTCTTGTATGTTGTTAAGACCTATAGTCATAACCTCTTTGATGTTTGCTCTGCGAAGAGCCTTTCTCAGTTGTTGTTTTTTTGTCCAATACCCGTTTTAATGCTTTTAGTGGCAGTCTATTTTCATTAATTCTAAGTACATGGCCGATATAAGTGCATCGATTACTTCTTATTGTAGTAGAAACATATTGCTGTTTCGTGTCTTCTCTTACGTGCATGGTTCACTTAAATTATTCTGCCCAACAAATATTTAGAGTCTTCTAAGACATTTATTTTCATCACAGTAAGCTGATTGTATTATGATCATCAAATTCAACTGTTTGAAATCGTCATCCTTAGGTGCTATGTCAACTTGTGTAGTCGATTATGAATCTCCACAATTCTCTATTTGCACTATTTTTATCAGGATCGTTTTTACTTTTTTGCAATGTTGCAATTTCATAACGTCTAATATTTTCTCATGATGTCGACATCATTCTCTATTGCCATCGTTCTTGACTGCTATAACTATGGTCTACAAACATATTTGCATAACATGTTCAATAATAAAGATTGCCTCTTTCTCATATTATTAAGTAACCCTTTCTCGCATTCAACTCTTTCATCACTCCTCGTTAGTGTTTTTAGCTATCCACAATACTATCAGCATTCCTCTATAGAATCACATCTCTGCTGCCTCAAAAGTTCCACTATCCTGCTTATTTATTGTCCAAGACTAGCATCAATATTCAAGAAGAGATGGTATGTAGCTTTGAAGAACTACTTAATCACCTGTAGTGTTTGTAATATGATCACGAAGTGCAACTGATTGCGATATAACGATCACATTCAACGACATTTAATTTTTTTTTAATATTACTATAAATTAGATTTAAGTCAATAATTTGAAAAAGATCAAGTGCGTGTATATCGTTTAGCATTAATTTTCTGAATTTGCGTCGACGTACACACTGGACAAACACACATGTACTTGATCTCTGCTAGCACATGAAGACAAGTATGCACGATAAGGGTTCTCTCAGGTCGCGGGCTACACACACACACACCTTTTATGCCCATCAATCGCACCGTTCATCGTGCATCCAGGGTAATACTAAACTCGTCATGTCGCATCTATATATCGTATTTCAAACTAGTCTCTTCATTTAGAAAATATTCACGTAAAGATCTAAATATATTATTCTTGACCATAACTCATTTCTAGTATCGGTGCTGTCGGCGCTAATGTGATAGCTCTTTCATTGTCACGGACTCCTGCATGTCCAGGAGAATATATCAATATAATTCTCCTCAGATCAGAATATGCAATGAACACCATCTGCTCACGTCTGTGGCAGCACCTAATCTGGTAATGCTTGAAATAATTTTTAATAACGCTGTAATTGCGCCAATTTAAATTCTTATGATGAATGGTTGTTTCTGTGCAAGCCCCATTCTGTTCCTTACAATTATATGATAATATGTACTCACTACAGCAAAACTGACATGCAATAGACGAAGCTGGTAACAGGTAATAACGTTTTGCTAATCACTAGAAAGACACATAATTACTCACACATCCCTAATACCATACCACATGAGGCATTGTTTATTTTAATAATAAAAATCAGTTGTCACGGTTGTCTGCTACTATCTTAACTACCGATTTTATTTATTTCGTATACCATGACGTTATAAATCACTTAGATTTTAACGATTTAACAATTGTGTAGGCCTACGCTTTATTCTTATGTTTCGCTGCATATATTATACTGATCAACATAATATTTTTTTTTTTGCTGCAGCAATAGTCTAAGCATATTAACATTCAACGGAGTGCTGTTGCTTTCCGAATTGTACTGGTGCACAATTCAGTCAGTTTCTCTTCTGCCAAGTTTGGCACATAGTGCGGATGTCATAGTTCTCCATGCCTGTGGTTCAGTTGCTAGAGATTGCAGGTCTAGTGCCTTTATGCATGTTGCTTTTAATTCATTCATAAATGTCCTTCTGAGAGTTGTTTTTGATCTTCCCTGTTTTCTTTGCCCGTCTAGTGTCCACATGAAGACTTGTTGTGGGATTATGTCTTCCTTCATTCTAAGTATGTGGCAGATGTATGTCCAGCGGCGTTTTCTGATGATGTTCGTCACGTATTCTTGTTTTATCTCCTCTCTTAGTATGTCGTTTGATTTTAAGTCTTTCCAATTAGTTTTTGTGATTTTTCTGAGCCATCTATTCTTGAAGGCAACAAACTTATTATCCATTATTACGGTAGATTTACAACTTTCACATCCATACATCAATGATGGAATCACACGTGCATTGAATAGTCGCAGTTTGATGTGTTTACTTGCGATCTCCAATCTCTAGATGTTTGAGTATTTGTTAAAGGCGTTGGAGGCGATAGAGATTCGAGTCTTGATTTCTGAGTTGGTATCCCCGTCTGCTGTTATCTTGCTTCCCAAATATACAAAATGCGAAACGTTGTCTAGTATATTATCATCTAGTTTAATTGATTCTGTCAGGCCGGTAAAGTTCATGACTTTCGTTTTATGTGTGTTTATTCACAATTGCGCGTGTCGAATTACGACACCTTTTTTTCCATTTCGCTATATACTCCGTTTTTCCTTGCAGTTTCAGGGGCAGAAGAGTTCTCTGGAGGTAATCTTTTTGTTTGCCTCATATATATTTCTTTTCGTTTGTTCTTTTATTTCTGTAATCCATCTTTTGCATGATCTGCCCCTAATTTTTATCCATTGTGTCAGTATAGTAACGCTTTTTGATAGGCATCAGTTAATTAGTTAGTTAGTTAGTTAGTTAGTTAGTTAGTTAGTTAGTTAGTTAGTTAGTTAGTTAGTTAGTTAGTTAGTTAGTCGATGGATCATCCTCACTACACTCCGGAAACGTTCATAGGTCCTCAGATCTCTCCTTGAGTGTAGCCGCCATTACACGTTGGCTGACGGTCCCAGTACGCAGTTGATTGACCATCATTCTTTCTTGATCACGAAACAGCTCCTTTCTAGCGACACCACATTTTCACCACATATGGGCACTATCTGATGGTAGTCTGGAAGCATGTGAAAACCACTTAATCTGCTGCCTTCTGATGTAATCCAGGATTGCCATGTTTTTGTTAGTCGTCTCGTTTTCATTTATGATTCTGGCTCGTATTAATACTCCAAGAATTATATGCAGACAGGACATTTCTGTTGCAACAAGTTTTCTTCTCTTTTGTTGTTAGTGTCCACGATTGACATTGGTAGACAGTGATGGTATTGTTATCGTTTTATATAGTGCAGTTTTAATATTTATGTCCACATGCTTATTTTTGAAAATAGGAAACATCTCTCCTACGATCTGGTATGCATCTGTGTTGTATTTCTTTTGTGTTTTTCCCATTTGAAGATATGATGTTTCCAATGTAAGTAATTTCTTTCACCTATGTAAGTTGTTAATTATCTATGAAAATAGTATTTTATTTCTGTTTTTGCGATTGATAGTATCTCAGTTTTTTTCTGTGTTGAGTCAATATGTAGTGTAGAGTCAATTAAATATTGTTATAGTTGTTCATGTGATGTTTATATTATATTATTACTTGATCATCTGCAAAAAGACGTTCGCTCAGATTTTATGTTGTCTTCTTCAGTTGTGGCAATGTTATATATACAGTCGATATTTGTAATGAATAACAAGGGAAATATCATGGTCGCCCTCCAGTGCATGTGGAATTTACCTGAAAGAACAGTATTAGTTCTAACTGCACATTGACTTCTTTTGTAACTATTCCTGTACAGGTTGATTAGGTGTTATAGTGCTCCGTATTTTGATAGTATTTTCCATAGTTGTTGACTGTCTACTCTGTCGAACGCTTTTTCTTGATAGACAAACGCGATATACAGTTCTTGGTTCTCTTCTGTTGTTTTTTTCTTTAAGTTGTCAGAGAATACAAATTGCACCTGTACAGTTATTGTTCTTACGAAATCCCATTTGAGTGTTATTGAGTTGTGATTCGATGATGATTGTAATCTTATTTCTAGAATTCTATTGATCATTTTTCAGTGTGGCCTAGAAGTGAGATACCTCTGTATTTTGTACAATCTCTTTTGCTACATTTTTTCTTCAAAAAAGTTATTATTACAGCGTATTCCCAGTCATCTGATATTTCTTGTGTATTCCATATTATGTTAAGCGGCATATGCAGCCATTTTATCCAAGTATCTGCTGCTGCTTTGATAATACCATTTGTATGTTATAGGGTTCTGGAACTTTGTCTTCTGGAGATGTTTGTATTGCATTTTCTATGTATGATCTGAAAATGCTTAATTCTAAATCTTCCGTTGCATTGTGTTATATTTTGTTGCCCCCCCTCCCCATTCTTCTTTAAGCTTTAAGATTTAGTAATTCTTCAAAATACTGTTGCCGTCTTTCCATAATTCTTTTCGAGTTTTCGGATTTTCTTTCCATTTTCAAAATTGTTTATTTCAGTTGGCTCATGTTTATTTTCCCTGTTTCTCATGTTCTTAATTTTCTTGTAGAATTTATTTAGTGTATGTTTGTACTCTGTATTTAATGATTCGCTATATTCGTGCCAAGCTTTTCTTTGGCATTTTTAATGATTTTCTTAGATATTGATTTTGCTGTCGTGTACTTTATAGAATCTTCTTGGGATTTGCTTGCAGCCCATTTCTTGAATTGCTCTTTCTTATCCTTTATTGCACGTTTGACTTCTTCATTCCACCATGGTGTGTTACTATGGGTTTTCTACCTTTACATTTAATCAATCAATCAATAAAACCCATAACCCTTCAGGGTCGTAGGGGTACCACATTGGAAGCTTCAGCACACAGAGTCCTCCAGCGAATTATATCCTCAGCGATGCGGATGAGTGTGGAAATATCTAGCCCTGTCCATTCCTTGATGTTGTCTGTCCATGTCTTTATTTGTCCTCCTCTGCTTCTTCCACCCTCGACAGTTCCCTGCAGTATTGTTTTTGACAAGGAATCGTGCCTGCATACATGTCCGAACCATGCTAGTTTTCGTCGTTTCACTATTGAAAGCAATGGCTCCTGGACACCTGCACACATCTCTACTTTATTTCTTACGTACACATTGGTCTTATGTTCCCTATAGGAAATTCGTAGAATTCTTCTGTAACATTTATACTCGAAAGCCTGTAATCTTCTCTCCATGTCGGCAGTGAGTGTCCAACTCTCACAACCATACAACACAACGGAAAGCACCAGCGACCTATACAGTTTGATTTTCACTCCAACACTGATGTTGCTTTTCCAAATCACAGTAAGCCTTGACAAGGACGCTAAAGCCATCTCCAGCCTTATTTTTAGTTCTGCTTTGCATTTACCATCGCTGCATATACTGGATCCGAGGTATTTGAAGGTATTCACCTCTTCAAGCTTATGTCCATTCATCATGATATTAGTCTGGTTTTCTGTGTCTTTGCTGTTTACCAAGATTTTGCTGTTATCTGAATTGATTTACATTCCGTACTTGCTGGTAGCTTTTTCTAACTTTGATGTTAATTCTTGCAATGATTGTTCTGACCCAGCTTTAATATCAATATCATCAGCCAAACGCAAGTTGCAAATAGGGCGACCTCCGATCGATATAGACGTGTTGTAGTCATGCAATGTCTCTTGTGTGATGTATACACATGTCTCTCCAAATGTATGCGTTATGGTGTTCTTCAATATTTACCATTCTTCTTTAATTGACTTGGTAGCTTTTCAAATTTTTCGAAGATTTGTTTATATTGTCCCCTATATTTGTGTGTGAGAGGTTCTTGAGTTCAGATTGCATGTGTTTTCTGTCTGTTTTGTTGAGTTCCCTGTTACATTTCTTCCAGTTTATTTTTAACTTTAACCTTGTGATGTCTGCGCACATATTTGGAACATATCTTGCATCTCTTATGGAACGTCTGTTATTTATTTTTGCTAATATAACGTGCATTTGACTTTTGCAGTTAAAGTCGTTCCACTTGTACCACGTGTAAGATTTGGAATTCTCTCTGTTTGAAGAAGGTATTTGTTATGAATAGGTTGTATTGATTACATGTTTCTATCAGTCTATAGCCATTGTCATTTTCCCTGTTGTCAAATGGCTCTAGATTCCGATCATGTCCCTTCCTAAATGTGCTTTCATGTCCTCCATGACCTGAAATCTTCTTTTCTGTTTCCACTGTTCAATATGTCATTTTAATTGTCAACAATTACAGCACTAAAAGTTGATGTTTTAGTTTTCTCATTTCTTCTATAAGATGTTCTTCTTTATTTTGTAGGCCACATATGCTAATTGTGCCAAATTTGGTGATTTGTTTGCGTTTGATATTTACATTCCCCTGCAAAGGTGGAGGAGACCATCAGCGACGACAAGAAGCATGCCAATTGACATTTTGTCAATAACCAAAGCTTTTCAATGGGTGTGTTTGTAGACTTTCTGCGAGTATTTCTGCATACTCAGTGACTCGATGAACATGATTCTGAAAGTTCAGGCGGGGTACATTCGGGAACAGTGGCAGGATGCAATGAAGAATTCATATATGCGTAAAGTAATTTTCATATTTGTGCCTGGACATGGGGGCGTCCGGGGTAATGAGAGAGCAGATAGGTTGGCTGCACACGCTGCTACTACGACTGTTGGTGTAGCGATGGATTAAGTAGACATTTTGAACGTCCTACGGGAAAACGCACAAACAAATAACGACACAATGACGCAAAAATAACGTCAGTCAAAGTGTAACGGCGGCTACACTCAAGGAGAGATCTGAACACCTATGGACTTGTCCGGAGTGCAGGACGTGTCCGGAGTGCAGAGTGTAAATCACTACGCCGTTGATTTACCATCATTTGTCCGTCAACCAAATATGTTGATTGGCAATCAAGCAATCAACCAGACTCAAAATGTGGAGTGGGAACATCATAAAGATAATAGGTAAAATAATACATCAAATATATAGAAAAACAACAGATAAAAATGGTTTGGACATCTTATGAGGATAAACGATCAACTTCCCATAACATATTTATACATATTTATATAGATTTATACAATATACAAATCTAAATACCCAAGAATATAGTCAATTGTGTTTTCTGCAGTGTTATCGTTAATAGGGGCCTACATCTTCATCCACTGCATCGCATTTTAACTTCTGGCGAATGCGATTTTGATATATTATCTACAACGACGGAGTTGGTATCATTTTCTCACTAGGATCAATATAAATTGCATTTGTTTCTGTGAATAGTGTCCGTCTATCCCATTCACGATCTTCTAATTTATAGATTGTATCATTTTACCTTATTGAGATTATGGATATAAGAGATGAAATGTATTAGCACTGATTTAAGAAATACTCTAGTTCCCCACACGTGATTATTGTAATTACTGTTTGGGGAGTCAATGAGAAATATTATCGCAACACATAGTGCATCGTTGAAACATCTCAAGATACTATGCATGGCCTCTTTCTAAATCTTTTCCAGTATGGCAATATGTATATCACTGACCGTATGGCACGACTATTCTCATCCATACGCACGTCAGACAATATGGCAGAATCGTATTCTATACGAGAAACAAGCTCTTGATGCCACAATGTAGATATTGCGGAATGTGGCACCCTATCATTGCTCTCAACACCGATACTCTCTTATGTACTTTGGTGATGTCATGGTTAGCAAGTTCTTCTGTTAGCAAGAAGACTGTGATTAAATGTCACTACCAGGTAACACAATTCTCATTACATTTCACTGCCGGGGTTTCTGTGCTGGTCATGAGATTGCTTATCGACATAAAAGTGAGAGTAGCTTCCTTTTGGTTGATCACTGCACCAGATACTAACAACCAGATTACTAAGCAGTTTATCTTCGTAGCCAACTATTTTTTGTCAACGTTTGTCGATTTTTTTTCCCTGTATTATACACCAGATTGTTAGTTAGTCGTTGGGTCATCCTCACTGCACTCTGGACAATTCCATAGGTACTCAGATTCCTCTTTGAGTGTATTACACGTGGACTGACGGTCCCAGTACGGCGTTAATTGACCATCTTTCTTACTCGCCTACGAAACCGTTCATTCCTTGTGACACTACATTTGAAACCTAGCTTGATTATTCTTGTCTTGTTTAAAGAGTCATCATCACTAATACACCAGAATGTGATCGGCAAAATAAATGTGTTCTGTTTTTGCCAGACAATTTCTGTTTCGTTATCATTTACTGTATAGCCATTGAACGATTCTGGGAGAAAGGCAAAATCTGTGACAGTCCTGGAAAAATTGTAGTGGTCTAAGTAGACCAAATACTACACCGTAGTATCACTTTCCTTTGGTATGGTTTGAATTATATCCAGTGATCGATATGGTTTACACTACTACTGTCAACCGGTGACGTGGTCTTTAAACTTTATACTACTCATTATATGGTTGATCCTTTTATTTAGTTGATAATGTGATGATGTGGTAAGGTGATAAGTTGACAAAGTCTGTTGTACGTATGAATCTTCATAGTATTTGATGGTTGGTTGGTCTGATTGTTGGTGATTGGTATTGTCACAAGGTGAATGGTCATGAAAGCGATTGATGTATTTCCGTGTTCTATTTGTGAGAGGTGTATAGTTTGTTACTCTGAATGTTGCGGCATTACACAGTGATAGATTATCTGCACAAATAGTCCACACAGTTCTTTAATATAACAGACTGACAATGGGAGTAAAAACTTTGAACTATTTAATGTCAAATAAGCGACATCAACTTCCGGCACAAATAGTAACAATAAACTGTGGTCTACATTCTCATAGACAATAGCAGCAATAATAGTAATATACGTTTCATAGATAGACGACATCAACTTCAAGTAATAGTAGCAATCAACAGTGGTCTATATTCTCAAAGACATTGGCAGCAATAATGGTAATATAACGATATATTAGAAGACAACATCAAACTTCCCTGCTCTGATAAACGACATTAACTTCAAGTAATATTACCAATCAACAGTGGTCTATATTCTACGTATTCCTGGTCAGCCTGAAAATTGCTGACAATAAATACATTCAGTGCAATGCCGGTCATATAGACTACAACATTACAGTGAATTTGGTACTTCTTGAACAATAAGTAAACTCCAACGTAATTCTGGTCAGCTTGAAAATTGCTGACAATAAATAACTTCAGTATAATGCCAGTCACACAGACTACATCACGACATTTAATATGGTAATTCTTGAACAATAAGTAAACTCCTACGTATTTCTGGTCAGCTTGAAAATTGCTGACAATAAATACTTTCAGTGTAATGCCAGTCACTCAGACTACAGCAGTACAGATAATATCCCATACAACAATTCTGTCTTTCAAGCACTGACTCAAACTTTACTGCCAAAAACTAAACTCCAAAAATTAAACTCACCAAAACTAAAACTGACCAAATGTAAACTGTCCGTTCTCGCTCAAACTCCACTTCCCATCCTACTAAACTCAACTCTCCCCAAACAACCAACTTTCGCTCACTCAATCGCTCACAACAAAACACACCGTATTAGGACTATAACAACTAGTAATTGAACAAGTTCTTAATAGTGCTGGTAGAGTGAATAGGTATTGGGGGGGGGGGGGGTAGAGTGTCCTGGTGCAATTATTGCAGATCAGACTATAGGAGAATGAACAAACAGTTAACATGGAGTCTGATACTGTCACAATCCCTCCCTCACCACTCTTTCAAATTTTTACCTGTAAACATTTAACATATGAGGTGTCATCTTTCCCAAATGTTTGACAAAGACTGACACTACTAATATTCTAAATAACATGTAACATGTAGCCGCCACTACACGTTTTGTTTTCGCATTCAATTACATGGATTGGGAGAGTATTTCGGTTTCTTGTTGTGATGTTCGAATTTGTTATCGTAACTCATGTACTTCGATTTCCCATTTATTGTTTGCCGTGGTTATCACTCGCCACTCTGATTGGAGCACGCCGCTCGTTTTTCTGCAGCATCTCTCCTTCTTTTCTCGTGTTGTGTTTCTGATTTGTACCCTTCCACTTCTTTTTTTAAAGCTGCAGACCGCCTCCATTTGTCGTAAGCATTATTTTTGACGGTGCGGGTCCTCAATGCATTTACCTGCAAGTTCCTGTCGTCGATGTCTTACTCGACGACTTCGCCTTCTGCCTACAACCAGCTTTTGAACTAATTAATGTGCCTCGCTAGGGCCCTTTGCGCTAATTCTTTGGTTTCCTTTCTAGAACTATTTTTTTCACAGACTGAACCATTCTTTAGCTCTTCCTGAATTGGGTTCGTTTCGGAGGTAGGGAGAATGTTGCCGGCGTCGACGGTGCGCTCGCGCCTTCTACTCACTGCCCGAGTATTTCGAAAGGGCGCGTCTTCTAAACCGCCCGATGTGGTTGTGGAGGGTGTCTCTTTTTCTAACGGAATTGTTTGAATCTCCTCTCCTGTTATTAAACATTTCTCTCCTCTCGTCTCTCTGGATCATCTTCTTCGATAGTTTCCGGCTGATTTCTTGTAATTGCGTCCTCATCTCGTTCCTTGCTACCCTCTCTTTTCCTCCCGTGTCGCTATCGTGTGGATTTCTTTTATCTTGTCCCACTGGGCCGTCTTCTTCGATAGTTTGCGGCTGATTTCTTGTAATTGCGTCTTCAATCTTATTTCTTGCTCCCGATCCCACTCTATTTGTTTTCTTCGTTGCCAGTTGGATGGCATTTATTAAAGTCCTCGGATCTGTTTCTTATAGGTGACGCTTTATTCCTCCTGGCGCCAATCCGTTTTTAATGTAATGCAACAATTGTCTGCCAACCTCTTTCTCATTCATTTCGTCAGGAAATTCTTCTTCGACTAGGCTAATTAGCCTCTATCCGAAAGTCTCTACCGACTCCTGTGGTTTTTGTTCAATCTTATTAAAATCGGCGAGCGCATATTGTGGTCCCGTAAGAAGGGCTAACCTCCTTTCTTTTTCTTTTTTTCAGTTCCCCTCTTGACTCAGTCGGATTCCTTTCTATTCTTCTTTTTGCTACCTCTTAGACGCAGCCAAGGATTGCTTGAAGAGATATTATTTTCTTGGTGTTTCTGCTTGCGTTCTCGATGAAAGCGTATTTGTCTATCTCCCCTATCCACTCCTTAAACTGACCTTCATTGCTTGTGAAAGGCGGGACGAATGTACATGCTCCTTCCGCACTATTAGCCTCTACCAAATCTTGCATTGTTCCTGTTTCGGTGGTCTTTATTTCTGGACCTGTACTTTCTTCCCGCTTCTGTTCTATTATTTGTCTTCTTAGTTGTAATGTACAAACTTGTATTTAACACTAAATCGCTACAACCTGTGGACAGAATAAAGTATGCACACAATTATATTTATACAATGTAATACTAATAACTATAACAACAACAAAAATGTCTGAAGTTTGCATTGCCTGAATATTGATCGAATTGTTTTGCGAGAATTTCGGCTGTGGGTCATACCCTGTACATGGCACCAGTTTAAACACGTGTGACGTGGTCTTCATAATTTAATCTATTTATTATATTGTTGATCCTTTTTGATAGTTGATAACGTGATGATGTTGTAAGGTGATAAGTTGACAAAGTGTGTTGTACGTATGAATCTTCATCGTATGTGATAGTTGGTTGGTCTGATGGTTGGTGATTGGTATTGTCACAAGGTGAATGATCAAGTCGCGTGATGTATTTCCGTGTTCTATTTGTGAGAGGTGTATAGTTTGTTACTCTGAATGTTGCGGCATTACACAGTGATAGATGATCTGCACAAATAGTCCACACAGTTCTTTAATATAACAGACTGACAATGGGAGTAAAAACTTTGAACTATTTAATTTTAAATAAGAGACATCAACTTCCGGCACAAATAGTAACAATAAACTGTGGTCTAAATTATCATAGACAATGGCAGCAATAATGGTAATATGTTTTATTAGAAGACAGCATCCAACTTCCCTTCCCTGATAAACGACATTAACTTCAAGTAATAGTACCAATCAACAGTGGTCTATATTCTACGTATTCTTGGTATGTCTTAATTTTGCTGACAATATATACCTTCAGTGCAATGCCGGTCATACAGACTATAGCACTACAGTTAATCTAGTAATTCTTGAACAATTAGTAAACTCCTACGTATTTCTGGTCAGCTTGAAAATTGCTGACAATAAATACTTTCAGTGTTATGCCAGTCACACAGACTATAGCACTACATATAATATCCCATACAGCCACTATGCCTTCCAAGCACTAACTGAAACTTAACTGCCAAAAGCTAAACTCCAAAAATTAAACTCATCAAAAGTAAAACTGACCATAACTAAATTGTCCGTTCTCGCTCAAACTCCACTTCCCATCCTACTGAACTAAACTCTCCCCAAACAACCAACTTTCGCTCACTTAAAACACACCGCATTAGGACTATAACAACTAGTAATTGAACCAGTGCTTAATAGTGCTGGGTAGAGTGAATAGTTGGGGGGAGTAGGAAGTCCTGGTGAAATTATTGCAGATCAGACTACAGGAGAATGAACGAACAGTTAACCTGGAGTCTAATACAGTCACACTACTATTACCTGTAGTAGTAGTAGTATGATAAAATTCTTGACACAGACACCGGAACCCTACTATATACATTCTCACAATCAGTCACAATAGCAAACTTCTCCAAATCAGCCTGGAATACTTAAAAAACATAACGAGCAAGAAACAGGCAGTATTTCTATTTGTTTCTACATGTTTCTATTTCTGCCTCCATTCACTGAGCGTAGTTGGGACTTTCTGGCTGCTCTCTCCATATCAAAATCAATCTTGCATTCCGCATGTATGATATCGTAATTGGTAGTAAAAACAAACCGTGGAACCATTCTTTTATGATAGCATCGGTTCGGTGGCTTACATTTAATCCTCGTTAGATAATATAATATTTTCATAGTTATCATTGTGATCAAAAGTAAGATTACTATAAAATCGTACGTTGAATATTGGATTTGTTAGAGAGATAGAAGCAAGATTTCAAAAGGAAAATGCTGTGAAATACAGGCTGTCATCTTTGCTATTCCATCCAAAATTCAACATCAAATAACGAAACAAATAATTAAGAGTATCTTATATAAACACGTTGCTACCAATGCCAGATTTGGCAATTAACAATAGAAGAGAAAGATGGAAACGCGAAATGATATGCTAAAGAAAGGCTATTGGAGTCACCAGACTCAAAATGCGGATTGGGAACGTCATAAGGATACTAAGTGTAACATCATGCATCGAAAATTCAGAGAAACAACAGATAGAAATGGTTTGGACATCTTATGAGGATAAACTATCACCTTTCCATAACAGCTAATCGCAAGATGGAATCAGTATACAGAGTCAGGGGCAGGCATATGGAAAGATGGATACACAATGTCAATACCATCCTGAAGATACATGACTACACCTCAACCAAAGCAACACACCTGACTGTGGGACGCAAATTACATTTTCTTCACAATCGCTACTCTCAACAGAAAGTGTGAAAGATGCGACAACAGCACCACTTAAGGATACTAGACAATAGATATTGAAATATTAGGAGAAACTATTAATGATAATATCCGAACACATTTTGATGTTATTATAGTGAGTGTAGGATCATTGCTTGGAGCAGTATTCCTTGAACGTTTAGGAACTGCACGAATATCTTCAATTGAATCATAGCTGTTGTTACTCCACTCTTCGGTGTTGCATTCGTATAATATGCAGTTATATTAACTTTATTATTTTCCGGTCGGTTGAAGGTTTGTGAGCAGTAGTCAGAAAATGGAATAGGCCTTCAGCAACGTCGACTCGACATATAGTGTTGTTTACGTCGCAGCTAAGGGACATAACTTTCAAACGCGGCCAGTAACGGGCACTTCCAACTACCTAAAACCGTTGTAACAAACGCAGCCAAGGGAGATAACAATCGTCCGTGTAGGTTGATAATGATACAATTATTTAAAATATTAAATATAATGTGTAGTCGTGCACCAATATAAGTGTGTGGAGGTATCTGTGCGTGTTTGTTTGTGTGTGAAAATGTGGGGGTATGTGATTGGTGTAGACAAATGTATACATAGTTCCTTTATGAAAAGCTCAGCAATAGAATACGCGAGGTTTGGAAATATCCCTATACAGCCATGATTACCGGGCCAATTGGGTGCGGAAAAGCGGTCCTTTTCTGCAAGAGATTGTAAAGAATATGAGAAAATTCCATCACATTGCAGATGAAATTATCTTGTGTTATGGAGAATGGCAGTGTGCGTATGAAAATATACCCGGGTTTCAATTTACTGAAGGTCTACCAGACGTGGAACAATGAACGGGGAAAAGAAATGATTAGTGGTGGTTGATGATTTTATGACTGGGACGGTTGACGGAGTTACGAAGTTGTTCACTTATGGAAGTCACCATCGGAACTTTAGTCTAATGTACATTGTGTAAGATCTTTTGGGAAAAATACCAGGAGTTACGAAACATTTGCCTTTATTCACACTATAATGTACTCTTCAAGAACTGACAAAACGAAATGCAGCGTAGTCAAGTAAATGTATCCAGACAGCACACAAGTTGATAGGTGTAGACATTTTTAATGAGCAACAGCTGCACGTCATAGTTATCTGTTAATCATGTGACAGTCATCACATGCTTATTTTAGATTGATGAGTCATATATTTCCTGGCGAGGATCAAGTAGTGTACATACACAAATAAAAATATCTCAATCTGTGAAACAACATGAGTCAATGCTGAAATTCCCGTTTCGAGAAAATCCCTCTGCATTGGAGGATATGATAACATCAGCATTCCCAGATCTAACACCCACCATGTTTGAATGTTCACTCACAATAGTAAAAACACTGTTAGAGTTACAGAGCATCAGAATAAGTTACTGAATCGACACAAGAATAATCTCAGAGTACTAGCTCGCAAGAAGACCAGGGTGAGAAAAACATATTCTTCAATATGGTGGTTTCATATGCGTGTTACTGAAACCTGTTTTGGTTGTCCTAGGTATCTTGGGTGTGTAAGAATCTCACTTAACGTGATGTTCATTGATCCTCATCTATTTGAAAAGGTTGAATAAAAAAAATTACATATACACAACCCAACGTAAGTGATACGATTCGAGATCTGGACCAACATATCCAACATGTGTTGGATCGCACTCATTTATCTAGCGTTGATAAAGCCACACTCTATCAGAAAACATAACAAAAATAATTAAAACGTCTTGACCGATACAAAACATACCTCTGGGTCTATAAAACATCATGTAGTACATGTAGAACCAGTATATAAGAACGAGAGCCGAATTGAAGAACTCCAAATAATGTCGAAGTGAGCCCTGAGACACCAAAACATGCATACCATCTCACGAAGAGAAGAACAAAGTGTACAATACCTACTCCTACTCCGACTTGGTAATCATGGAAGAAAAAGTGAGGATGTTAAAACGACATTACTACAAGCTGGAGCATATGTAGGGGCTGTCATCTTAAACGCTCTACCATATTTAAGCTAAAAAAGTCAACACTGGTTAAATCAACAGGATAACTCTTTACATAAATTCTTTACTCTATTCGTTGTTATTTTAGGAGGTTTACAATCATAACAGGAGGAATAGGCCAGCGGTTTCAGGTTGCGTTAATCGACATATCAATGTTAAGGAAATACAACGATATATATTCATATCTAGTGACATGTGTAGATCGATTTAGTAAATTCACCTTTGCTGTTCCGATCAATACTTAAACAACTTTGGTAGAAGTGGGGAGTGATATTTTCATCAATCAAAAACCGATAAACGTTAAAGCATCACACGCATCTAGGCACTAATATATAGGTTATTACAAACATGTATAAGCTATTTATAGAAGTTATCACATGTATGTATTTAGAAGTGGAAATGGTAAGACATTGAATGTATTAGTGACCGATACCGACGTAGGATGTGTGCGGCCATTGATGCACATGCAATGGCGAGTCAACACAATTCAGTTCTCTGTATTATGCTCTTTTGGAAATCATTTAGGAACATTTTCTGCTAAAAGAGAAATCCGGTGGAAGATTGAGATCAAACGCACACAAAAACTATTAGAAACATGATTAATGAAATATGATTACAATAAAGATGGTTATGATGTAATAGAGCTGATGACTCATGATCATCATGTGACATATCTTGAATAGGCTATAGCAGTCATCAAAGCCTTTCGAAACTTCCGTCTATCGTGAGCCAGCCTTCCTGTTTCTGTTATTGTCATTTTCAGAGGTTTTTGATATTGTGCGTCCATCTTCTTTTTTTTTATCTGTCTCTTATTCGTCTCACTGGCATCATCCGCTCCATTATGGTATTCTCTATGTCGTCATGGCTTTTGATACGGTCAACATATTGTGAAAAGAACCATGCTGTTCAGCCAGTTCTTTTTTATATTTATTTCCCTCAAGATGCTACATTGGTGATATTTTTGGTCCATGTATTATGAGGATTTTTCTGAACATTTTGTTTCAAATGCTACGTTATTTTTCACTTTGTTTGTCATTATCCAGAATTAACACTCATATAATGCCTCTGGGAATATGCAAGCTCTTAGGAATGTTAGTTTTGTTGTTTTTCAGCATCTCAGCCATTTGTTTTTCATTTGTAACAGCTTCTTTGACGAGATAGCCAAACTCCTTATGAATTCTTTGTAGCAATCCCCATTACTATTGATAAGAGAACCAAGGTATTCAAAACTGGTGATACTTTGTAATTTGCTATTGTTGATACGAAGTGAGTCGAAGTTATTTCTCTGTTGGTAGTTTTTACATTTCACATTATGTTCTCTGCATAAAAATTCTTGAGACTAACGGGAATTATGTTCTCTGCATACAATAGGAGGAGATGTGGTGATAGGACACATCCTTGTCTGACTACTTTTTTGAAGCTCAACCAATCAGATGTTTCACTATTTACTCTCACGGCTGCTTGCTGTTCTTTATATACTATTTTTTTATGAGTCGTATTAGGTTATCGGGAAACTCATTTCCTTCATGATATTTCTAATTTGTTCAAGTTTTACACAATCAGTTGCTTTGGTGTAGTCAATAAAGCATATGTAGATGTCGACATTATACGCTCTGCATTTCTCTATTTTCGCATATTACCAGGTCTACCAGGTTTAAGTAAAATTGAACTATTTTCTTATTTTGTGTAGTGGTCGAAGAGAAGGTTTTTTTCAAAATAAAATCATTTTGCCCATATTTCTTCACATTTCAGTTATCTGCACTGCTGTGGGGAGAAGGATGTTTTGATGAAAACAGAAATCATATTCCAGTTAAAACCTGGCAAAAAATATCACGAATCCTGCATAAACGTAAATGACATAGAACTGATAGTGGTAGTACTTACATTACGTAGTTATCTCAGTTACACAGTCAACAATGAAACAATGCATTATGTTCACCGGATTACATTATGTTAACATGCAGAGGTTTCAGAACTGGGAAGGGGGTAGCAGAACTGGTCTAAATCGCAGATGACGATAGATATCTCTAGATAGATAAATATCTAGATAGATATTTATTACATTGAACGTTTCTGCTGCCATTTCTAAAATTTATATTCAACGAGTGTTCTTTAATTTTCTAATTGATAATCAATGTTCCGACATTGTATCCTGTACTTTAGCTTCACATTAACCAGTATAGTCTGCTGCTGTCTGGGTAGATATGTTACGATTATTTTCTAGCTACAAACTTAATTTACGCTTATTATTCCTCTGAGTTCAACAATTTCTAAGCATGCATTTGAGTATGTTCACTGAAAGCCTGATCATGAAAATACCCCCATTAGGCTATTAGCGTATCGACAGAACGCAGTAGAATGCTAGACCTTTCTTCTTTTATATCTATTTATCCCTATTTATGTTCCTCTAAATACATTTTTTCTCTCAGACGTTAACATTTATTTTCATTTAAAAATTATATATTTTAATATATGTCAAGTGATATATTCTTACCTTAACGTTGTCTTCTTCGTGGATACTGAACTCCTCTCTGTTCTGGCCAGAGACGTGTGCATACATTCTTCGATGTCGCTGGTCCATCGTCTTCTTGGTATTCCTCTTTTTCTCTTGCCTGCCTCTCTACCCTCTAGAATCAGCCTTTCGAAACCATCATGTCGTTTTAAGTGTCCAAAATAGTGAAGCTTCCTTCTTATGGTGTTATTAAAAGCCACCCTTCGTTTAGTTTCAGTACTTTGAAAACATCAGTGTTCTTCTTTTTCTCTGTCCATGATATTCGTAGGATCTGTCTGTTGCACTTCATTTCAAATGAATTTATTCTTTTGGATATTGTCATGTTTAGTTTAAGTCTCGCATCCATATGTTGCCACGGGAAAACACATAATCTTAAAAGGGTTACTGTAGTGTCGTTATTACTGCTTTGCCATAGCTTTTTCATTTGTGTTAATTTTAGTGATGCAATTGCGAGTTTTCTAATCTTGACTGAACAATCTCCGGAACTGCTTATATTTTGCTTCCAGATGCTCGAATTTGTTTCCACATTATAGTTATATATTGTCTATGTTGATTATTGGTTTAATCTTTGTTTTGCATGTTGTCATAATTTTTGTTTTCTGTGCCTTTTGATATAGAATTTGGATCTCACTTTATTTCTGTGTTAGGGTTAGCTCTGCATATATGTTAAAAAGATAAGAGGATAGAGTACACCCTTGTCTCACTCCACTATGAACCATTCAGATGTTTCTCCCTACACTCTTACTGCTGCTTGTTGTTCGTGATATAGTGTTTCAATAAGATATATTAGATGTTTGGGGAAGCCCATGTCTCCCATGATGGACCATAGTTGGTCATGTTTAACTGAATCCAACGCATAGCCTATGAAATAAATATGTAGGTCTAAGCTGTATGCTCTACATTTCTCAATTATATTCCTCATGTTGAATATGTGGTCTCTTGCTTCTCTTCCTGCACGAAAACCGGCTTGAACATCATGTATTTCTGTTTGTAATTTGCGTTGTAGTCTTTTCATTATGATCTGCAGTAGTGTTTAGCTAGCTTGACATATTAGTGCTACTGTTCTATAGTTTACATAGTATAAGGTATCCTTTCTTTGGCAAATGTCAAATGATTAAGCTCAAAAGTGATAGTGCTTGTTTAGCAATATGTGTGCTTATTGATGTCGTGTACAATAGAACATTTGTGTGTTTGCGTTAGCTCTAAATTAACAAGCTCTTCGTTTAATTTGACTTCTTAAATGCGTTATGATGAACGTTTTCCGTTAAGTTGATATGTGCGCCTTTCCATCCAGAAAATCTAATTTTGAAATGAATTTGCATCAGTTTGTGCTTCAATCACAACGATATCTTACCTAACTGTCGCCAGTCGTGAAGTCAGTATCAGCTCTATACCATGAAGGTTTATTGCTCGTTATTCCCTTGAATATGTCATTGTGTCACTGGGTAAATATATTCCAAATTAATAACGGCAAGCATGCACGCATGAGTCGATTACGTCTTTCATATACGATATTCACACTGTCCATAAACTGATCTCCTGTAATGAGGCGTTACAATGCCTCCGTGTACCCTATGAAAGAAAACCCTGTATTAACTGAGTGCATTGTTCTGATATAAGAAACGATTGACATAGAACGTGGCTAGGGGGAGTTCTCTTCCTTCAATGTCATAGTTATCCATGCCTGCCGATCAGTTGCTAGGGATTGCAGGTCTTGTGCATTTATGCCTGTTGCTTTTAATGCATTCATAAATGTCCTTCTAAGCGTTGTTTTTTGTCTTCCCTGTTTTATTTTCCTGTCTGGTGTCCACACTAAGGCTTGTCGTGGAATTCTGTCTTCCTTCATTCTAATTACGTGGCCGATGAATGTCCAGCAGCCTTTTCTGATGATGTTCGTCACGTATTGTTGTTTTATCTCCTCTCTTAGTATGGCGTTTTATTTTAAGTCTTTCCAATTAGTATTTATGAGTTTCTGAGGCATTTATTCTCGGAGGCAACTAACTTCGTATCCATTATTACGAATAAATTCAAGTAGGAAGCATGAGGATAAATGAAAATAATTCTTACAGCTGACGGTAATTGAACCAGGTCTGTTCTAGCAGCACCGAATCGCTATGCAACACAAGTAAACAGGTTTTCCGTACTAGACCAACCACATCTCCAAAAAAGATGTGGCGCGGTCAAGACTTTCAGCCTGTGTTTGTGTTCCTTATGATACTTTAATACTTGTACGGGATGTTCGTTAATGTTGTAATAGTCCTTGTTTCGATTGGTCTGTTCTCAGTGACTTAAGTGCACAGGCTGAAAGGCTTGATCGCGCCACATCTTTTTTGGAGATGTGGTTGGTCTAGTACGGAAAACCTGTTAATTTGTGTTGCAAAGCGATTCGGTGCTGCTAGAACAGACTTGGTTCAATTCCCGTCAGCTGTAAGAATTATTTTCATTTATCCTCATGCTTCCTACTTGAATTTATTTGTATAAGATATTATTTGAAGCAACATTGTTCTGTCTCTATGTTATTTATGTTTACAAGAAGTCCTTTAGGTCGTTGTGTACGAATATGCATGTTCTGTGTATGTGTTCCTGAGGATACTTTAATACTTGTACGGGATGTTCGTTAATGTTGTCATAGTCCTTTTTTCGATTGGTCTATTCTCAGTGACTTGAGTACACAGGCTGAAAGTCTTGATAGCGCCACATCTTTTTTGGAGATGTGGTTGGTCTAGTACGGAAAACCTGTTTAATTGTGTTGCAAAGCGATTCGGTGCTGTTTTAACAGACCTGGTTGAATTCCCGTCAGCTGTAAGAATTATATCCATTATTGCGGTAGATTTCCAACTTTCACATCCATATGTCAATGATGGAATCACACTTGCATTGAATAGTCGCAGTTTGATGTGTTTACTTGCAATCTTCAATCTCCAGATGTTTGAGAGTTTGTTAAAGGTGTTGGAGGTGAGAGCGTTTCGAGTCTTGATTTCTGAGTTGGTATCCCCGTCTGCTGTTAGTTTGCTTCCCAAATATACGAAATTTGAAACGTTGTCTAGTATATTATCATCTAGTTTAATTGATTCTGTCAGGCCGGTAAAGTTCATGATTTTCGTTTTATGTGTGTTTATTTGAAGGTTTATATGTTGTGCAAAAAATTTGAGTCTGTCTTAGAGATCTTGGTGTATTGAACTCAGGAGAGCAAATCATCTGCGAAGGTTAGATCTTCCAGGGTCTTGTTGTTTACCCAATTGATTCCTAGCTGGTTTTGATCTGTGCATTTCCTCATCACCCAGTCAATCAGGATGCAAAACATTACTGTGGAGAAAACACATTCTTGTTTTACTCCTGTTGTTACTGGGAACCAGCTGGAAAAGCCACTTTCTGTTCTTACACAGCAAGCCGTTTCGGAGTAAAAAGCGTTTATGTTATTGATGTTTTCATTTTTCTTAGAACTATAACATCCGTTACAGAAACACTGCGATTTTTACAATGGCAATGTGTTAAATCGTCGATTAACGTATCCAAAGGAATCAAGAACAGAAACATACATCCGTCATCTTGAAACTCGTAACCGGAAATACCAGTGTTTGTGAGTTTTTATGTCGACTGTGCTAATTAGGCATCCTGTCATTTAGATTACCTCAATTGCATCGTCTAAAAAACGATTTTGTCCTAATTCTCGACTACGGTATAGAAGTATACCAGAATTCAGTCAAATGACCAACAATTGCTAAGATCTGATGTGAAAATTTAAAAAAAGTCTTTCTTACACACCAGTAGAAGTCAGTGCATAGGCCTTATTCAGCGTCGACGTGACATAACGCATTGGTCGCGTCTCGGCCAGAGGACATAACTCAGCCAGCAACAGGGACATGTAATACACGAACGCGGCTAGGAAAAATAACCGACTGTCCGTGTAGGTTATAAAGGTGTGATATTATTGTATTAAAAATGTATATTAAATCTAATGTGTAGTCTCGCGCCAAAAAAAGATTGGTGAGATGTGTGTGCGCGTATGTACATTGGGAAGGTGGGGGTATGAGGTTGGTGTAGACAGAGGTATAGACATATATATATATATATATATATATATATATATATATATATATATATATATATATATATATATATATATATATATATATATATATATATATATATATATATATATATATATGAGTGTGTGTGTGTGTGCGTGTGGAGGTGGGTTGGTGTGGGTGTGTGTATGTGTGTGTTATTTTATGAAAAGTTCAGTAAAAGAAGTGGATACAAGGTGGAAACAACCTTATATAACAATGATTTCCTGGCCAACTGAGTGCGAAAATACAGTTTTTGTTCAAGATTTTATAAAGCACGTGAGAGAATTGGTGAATTCTTAGTGGAAAACGAAGAAGAAAGTATATAATTTTTCGAAGATCTTTCTATGTTACTTAATAAAAATCACATACAAAGTGTACATCAGGGGCGACTTTAACAGAAGAATAAAAAATAAAAAAGGGGAACATGAAATTTGCATGGGAAACTTCGGCGACACAAGTACAGTTCTAAACAACAACGGGGAACACGCCATAACCTTATGTATGAAACATGGTGGTGTAAATGATACAACTTACAACGCGCATCCAGGTACATTACATCATCGTAAAACAGAAGCAAACGAAAAAATATCAGACGGAATGGTTAGACAAAACATACCCATAGAAACCGACCATAGACTCGTCATACTGAGCGAAAAGAATACGTTAAACAATAACAATACCACAGAAGAAAGTAAGAGAAGACAGGAAATCTATACTAAATCTGGAAAAAAAACTAAAAGAATAGACAGTTAAAAGTGCATTTTTACAAGAGATGTCTAAGGCATATTTTTACTACCTGAACGAACTGATAGCCTAGAGACAGAATGGAATGCATTCAAAGAGCACATGATTAAACATTTAAAGAAGAAAAAGAAAAAAAAAAGAAAAATACAGAAATCACAAACAACATGGTGGAACGAAGAAATACATGAAGCGAAATGTTTAAAGTCCAAAGAAAAATAACGACTACCTAAAATACTTGATGGCCATAAAATAGGCGAAAAATGCGATCAAAAAGCCACAGATGGACTAAAACGGGAAAAGTCTAGTCCACATATGCAGGACAAACCCACGATAATTATTTAAGTACGTAAACTCAATGATAAAAGAGACGAAAGATATGACTTAACAACAATAAAAAACACAAAAAGCGGGAAACCCAATCTTAAATAAAAAGCATGGAAAGAATATGTAGAAGGAATAGTTCCAAGAACTTCCTGAATACTACAGGATAATACACATACACAATAAAAGCCCAATAAACCCATGAGTCAGCGATACTATACCAAAAAGTAGAAAAATAAATTAAAAATAGCCCCCAAAATAAATCACCAGGGGTTGGCGGAATACAAAATGATGAAATTAAAGCTTGCAAAGAGACACGTGTAAAATGGCTGAACAGAATATTTTCAATTGCATTGGAAAAAATACAGCCTCAGATGATTCGCAGAACTCAATTATATTTCCAATATGAATAAAATGAAGGTAACAAATGAGAACGTGAAACGTTTCACGGCGTCTCATTACTCAGTCACACTGTGAGAACATAAGCTAAAGTACTAGAACAAACAACAAGACACATCATAGAACAACAACCAAGTGCAGCCGAGCTTGACTTTAGAGAAGGAGCAGGATGCAGAGGTGAACTATTTACCCGTACACAATTAAGCAACAACATTATTGTATATGACAAAACGCTCAACATCATCTTTTCGACCAAGACAAAGCGTTCGACAAAATAAACAGAGACATACTGTGGGACATGATAGAAATATACTACATCCAGGCACTATTACATAATGTTAAAGCAAAATATCCTTATACAAAATATCAAAAGCAAGTTGTGCACAATTGATGGTGTATTAGAATCATTCACAACAAAAATAGGAGTCAGACAGGGATATGTGATATCGCCTATTCTATTCAACGGTAAAAGCACATCCAACACAGATTTAGGAATCAAATGAATAAATAAAACAACATTAGAGGACTTGGATTTTGCCGATGATCTAGCACTATTGAGTGAAAACCATCATGATGTACAAACAAAAACTGATTAAAACTCATCGCAGGACAAATAGGTCTCCAAATCAATTCATCAAAAACATAAATGATGGACTTCACCAATTCACCTAACGAAATTACTTTAAACGGACAACAACTTGAATAAGTTCACAAATTCTCCTATCTAGGAAGCAAATTAACATTCGACGGCAATGTCATGACAGAATCCATGGTCAAAGTACGACCCTGACCAACATATTTTTGGGGGATTTTACGTTCGCTATATATATATATATATATATATATATATATATATATATATATATATATATATATCTATATATATATATATATATATATTAAATGGTACATGTGACATAGGTGAGCCTTATTGATGTCTATGGCATATTTCATGAGGCTATGATGTCCACTAACCCAATCGGAGAGCGAATGTTATTTCTGTCAATACCTCGAGTAGCAAAGAAATGCACGATGGAGTCCTCCGTCGTCTAAACATACAGCCATAAGAAAACAATCAGAAAAATGGAGTGCAAGTACATTGATGCCTATTGGTAAAGCAGGGCCTCAAACAGCACAAAGCTATCCAGTTTATAGGCCAGAGATTGACATGTAGATCTTTTATGAAATGCATACGTCTATAGATGTTTACATAGGTGTATGCTTCATCTACATTAGTGACGGCATCGACTGCCTCATTCTTGTATTGGGAGCACTCGGTTACGTTGCAAGTATCTGCATTGCCCTAGCATTAAGTGCATTTAACAGACTGTCTAATATCTGGAAGTCAAAGTCAATAAGCACACGCACGAAAATGCGCTTATTTAATTCCTGCGTTATTCCTGTGCTATCATATGGTGAGAGCTGGAAAAGTTCTTTATCTTCAGAAAATAAATTACTGAGTTTCGAGAACAAATGTCTTCGTAGGATAACTAACACTTGTTGGAGTGAATGCAAATCGAATGATAAAATCAGAGAAGATACACATTAAAATTGTATTACAGATGTTATCAGAAAACGCCGTGGTCCTACATCGGGTATGTCCTACGCGCAGACACCAACAGAATACACCACCAATCCCTTGAATGGATACCCACATTCAAAAGAGCAAGGGGTAGCCCGAAAGAAACACTCTGAAGAACAATACTTAGAGAAAGTAAAACAACCAATTTTCATACCATTCAAGACCTGCACAGAATAGCTTTGAATAGACAGAATTGGAGAGACCTCTGCCCTATGCGCTAACTTCAGCGCAAACGGAAAATGAATGAATGAAATTAATTCAACGGTGTATAGATAAAATTATAAAAGAAACATAAACTGAGATATATAACGAAACAACATAATGAGCACCTTAACAATGAACTGCTTTTCGCTAATGATGAAAGCTGAATATATGATGACGAAGAAAATGCAAACTCACATCACTCACTATCAAGAATATGTAACAAATACCACATGCGAATTAAGACCCACGACCGAAATTATGCAAATAACGAAATCAAAAGATCATTTAACCATCCAGCTAGAGAGCACAAAAATAAAACAAGTCAGAGTTCAAGTACCTATGAAGTATCTACACAGAAGACGGACGACTCATTAGAGAGATAGAAACAAGATGTGAAAGGCAAATACTGTTACATAACAGCTGCCATCTTTGACATTGCACCCAATATGCAACATGGAAGTAAAGAAACAAATGATTTAGAGTATCATTATACTAACACTTTGCTAACAATGCCAGACATGCAACTGATATCTTAACCTAAGAGAAACATCAAAACTTGCGAAAGGGAATGTCTAAAAAAGGCTGTTGGAGTCACCAACTCGACAAAAGGCGCAGTGAAAACATCATAAAAATAAAAAGTGTAAAATCATGCATCGAATATATAGATAGACATCAGATGAAATGGTTTGGACATCTTATGAGGATGAACGATCAACTTCCAATAACTGCTTTAACAAGATGGAATCAGGATACAGTGCCAAGGACAGACCAGGAAAAGATGGATAGACAACATCAAGGCCATCCTGAATGAACACGACCACACCTCAACCACAGCAACACATCTGGCTCTGGAACGCAGTGCACATCTCCTTCACACACTCCTACGCTCAACAGCAAGTATGGAAGCTACTAAAACACCACCTGGGAATAGAAAATAGACAATGATCTCTTACGGCGAGTTACCATCGGAACTTTGTGTAATGTACATTGTGCAAGCTCGTTTTTAGAAAAAAATAAGGAGCAACGAACCATTCGCCTCAAATCAAATTATATTGTACTCATCAAGAACCCACATCAAGTGACGGAGCGTAGATTATACATTTAGTCAAACAAATGTATCCAGATTGGATATATTATGTGCAAGAATGTTTTAAAAACAGCTGTACCTCATAGTTAAGTAATAAAAAAATTGTTATCTTAAAAACGCACTTCGTTGTGACTGTTGTGATACATACGTTCAGTCTGTATAGTAATTAATCATACATCTTCAATGTGGTTATGAAACAATACACTCATATAAAATACGAAGATCAGTAATTACACGGATGAAAGACAGTATCGGTGTCGAACTATTGATGAACTTGCACTTATGTTCTAGAGATATTACATTTAAGATATTATTAGTAAGGCAATAACTTGTATTCAACACATTAGTATTAGTTACTCCTGAGCTATATACCCATGCTACGTACTCATAAGTTGATGTAAATAATACATTTCTTTATAGACATTTGGAAATGTGTTGTTTCATGCGAACGGTTTCTTAGTTTAGTGCAGCTTAGTTTTCTCAATCGACGTTGGCGCACTGAGCAAACCCGTATATGCTCGAACTCTCCAAGCAGATGACGAAGAGTATGCATGCCAATGGTATCCGTAGCTCGCAGGTTACACCCACCTATACGTCTTCTCAATCGCCATGTTCTTCTCGCCCTGGGGGTAAATTCGATATCTCTAGTCATGTTATTATATCACTCTTCCAGTCTAGTGTCCTCATTTATTATATATTCATATACAAATCTTAATGTCATTCGTGACCATAAATAACTCTCCACGCATTGGTGCTTTCAATGCTAATGTGTCATCTCTTACACTGCCGCTTACTTCGACATGTCCAGAAGGATAAATCAACATAATTCGCCCTAGATCATAATATGCAATGCACTAAAACCTCTCATGTCGGGGCCAACCAATCACGTTATTTCTAAGTATGGGTTGATATCATGTGACAAATTATCAACCCAATGTTCTGAAGCCGGAAATTCACTTTAGTGCCTCTGTAGCTAGATCAGTTTAAATTCCCATGTTCGAAGTTGTTGCGCTGAAGTTCCATTCTGTTCTTTTACAATAATACCTGCTGATCTAACTGTTAAGCAACCACATTGAGATATTACTCGGAATCACAGAATCTTCAGTGTATATAACGATAACATCTAATTACTTCTGTTATGTTATCACATAATAACTATTTTATTTTAAGTTTCTCTTTCCCATTGTACCATGTTCTGCACTTCCTTCCATTAGTAATACTGTTTTGCATTTAGTTTTCACCAGAAGGTATCCACTCCTCTCCTCTAAACAAAGAGTCAGTTGTGGTAACCTGTTAAATACTTGTTTTTGTTTGTGCCATCCATGACATTCCCCTCTTCTGTAGAACCCTCCAGAACCGTAATGTTTCTTTGGACTGGCTGCTTTCTGCCGACGCTGACGACTCGCACGTACGTTTTGGATTGGACTAAAACATTTTCAATGATATGGTCACTCTGCCTTGCATGTATCTCATTAACACGATGTGGGTATCTCTAGAACATTTCTTGACTACATGTATTCCTTCATTGTGTAAGCGCACCAAACTTCACATTATGTGTGACAGAGTTTAAATAGAAGATTCATGCCATAGTCAACCACTGACAGCACAAACTACTTAAATAGCAGGTCAAGCATTCGCTGTTTTATATTTACATGTGAAATATGTGACATTGTTTTTAAATCCGGAGGCTAGGTTTACGTTTCTGTATGAAGTAATATTACATGGAACATGTATGATAAGCTTATGTTGAATGTGACTGACCTCCAGATATTTAATTATGTTGTTTTCTGGAAATTCTTGACCATTTTGGAAAAAAATGGTGTGTATCCGACAGTACTATCAAGTTATTCAACGAGTTATTCATCAAGTACTACTGGCTTTGCTTGGGTTTGTGGTCCTACTTGTGCCATGACACCATCCTGAAATGGTATACAATGTTTCCTGTATGTTATTTGCCATTTCTCGCCCATCACTAGTAATTGTGGACATTAAGTCGTCACTATCCATGGTCAAAGTACGACCCTGACCAACATATTTTTGGGGGAGTTTACGTTCGCTATATATATATATATATATATATATATATATTAAATGGTACATGTGACATAGGTGAGCATTATTGATGTCTATGGCATATTCCATGAGGCTTTGATATCCACTAACCCAATCGGAGAGTGAATGTTATTTCTGTCAATACCTCGAGTAACAAAGAAATGCACGATGGAGTCCTTCGTCGTCTAATAATACAGCCATAAGAAAACAATCAGAAAAATGGAGTACAAGTACATTGATGCCTATTGGTAAAGCAGGGCCTCAAACAGCACAAAGCTATCCAGTTTATAGGCCAGAGATTGACATTTAGATCTTTTATGAAATGCATACGTCTATAGATGTTTACATAGGTGTATTCTTCATCTACATTAGTGGCGGCATCGACTGCCTCATTCTTGTATTGGAGGCACTCGGATACGTTACAAGTAATGGTGACACACTTTTTCTCGTCTCCATTATAAGATCTATATCTACACATTCTTACAGATAGAGTGTTTCTATTCTCTAGTTGGCTTTTTATCAAAATTGTCACTATTGTGTCTAGCACAGACTAATACTTTCTTCAACGTGATAGTTCTATATCTGCGTAACAACGTTTGATCTTTAGCAGAATTTGGTGGACTAGATGGTTTAGTAAGACTGCAATGTAGCCAGACATGTCTGGATGCTTAATACGCTCGTACTTGTATTATACTTATATTAAGATCTTTTCAATTTTACTGGTTATCTCTTTATCAAGTTGCATAATGGTTATCAAGTTACACACGTCAGGTCCAGCACAGCTCTTGGTAGCTTTTAAATGGTGTGTCACCTGATCATCTGTAATATGTTGGTCATAGATGTCGTCAGTCGAGCTGCTGTCGGTACTTTTCGCTTTTTTGTCATTTTTGTCTGTATGTACAACTTATAGATCAATAACCCCTAACCTTCTCTTCTGTCTTCAGGAATGTGCCCACAGAATCCCATGTATTTGGAACCCATTAGTAAGTATTTTCTATCCTTTTGTTTCCAAAATAGTTGTATTATTTGTCAATACGTACATGTGCACTGTATTGTTCACAGGTCACATATTTAGCTTCTATAGTAGAACATTTATCCTCTCTAAATATTTTGGTCTCTCTGTGTGGCTCCACATTGTTCTTTGTATGTTTTTAAAATTAATTTATTGCACCTTACTATCTCGCCTTCTGAAATTCCTTCTACGCTCATTATTATAATTTTTTTTTTCTCAATGTATTATCTTTCCGTAAACGTTATCGTATCGGTGATACTTTTAACATTCCGGCGAAACAATTGTAATTCGTCACCCCCTTTTTTAAAATGATGGGACAGTAACGGAACTCTTTTGTTACATTCATGTTTTAACTAGCAACATTTTTTACGATAATGATGGTTATCCCACTTAAGGTGGCACATGGTCGAGAGCTTAGAGCAGTGGTTCTCAAACTTTATTTTTAACCATGCCCACTTAAATCTTTTAAAATTCTGATATGCGCCCCCCTTACCATATAAGATGTACATATATCTTGTATTCAAAATTTTAATTATTAATTAAATTATGTATTTGAACCCCTCCCCACCCCCCCCTATGTGGGGCATGCGCCACACATTGGGAAACACTGAATTAGTGCGTTGGTGTCATATCCGTGAGGTCCAGGGTTAGATCTCCGGAAGGGACTGCGTTTTTATCTGTTGGAAGGTAAACTAAAACATAAACTCGCTCCGTACATGATGTAGCGACATCAAGTGCATTCGGCCTTTATGACACATCTACAAAATCTCTATCTGCTCAGCCTAACTGGAAACATGCAGCATGTGACATCTTTGTTTTGTTTTTGTTTTATCACATTTAAGCATGAGCTGCTAACATACGAACAAGATGAGAATGTTGTGTTGATTTTTACATAGTGGCACTAAGCTACAACCCTGTGAGATTGGAAGTGGAATATTCAGGACATATCCACCAACCAGCATGTTGTGGCTGTGGTGATGTTTCAAAAACAATCATGACAGATTATGGCTTTTATAATGATGATAAGAATGGTCGATGGCGACTTTTGTGTGGCTCTAAGTTATCGAATAGCACATTAGGAAGAGTTGTATGGAATAGTTGCGCCTATCTAGAGGTTCGAATACAGGCTGATGGTCTATTGTCTATTGCCTTTCCCAGGTGGTTTCTGATCCACTCTTGCCGTTAAGCGTAGGGGTGACTGAAGCTCGAGCTTGCGTTCTAACGCCAGATGGTCATTGTTGTCAAATTTAAAGTATACTGTCTCCAGCACTACTCGGCCTCACTGTGATGCTTGGCTGGTTTAGAAGAAACCTTATATCAGCAATTATTGCATCCCTGGCACATCCTAGAATTGTGCTCATGACTTCATTATAAATTTTCCCTATCCTATTAACCTGTTTGGAATATTGTTAGTAATCCTAGATTGTAGCTCGTAAAAGATAGTACCACTACCTGCATCTGACAAAGAGTACCGGCTGTTGCATCTCTGGAGATGCTATGAAGTAAACCCTCTATTACAGTATTTAAGGTTGTCCTTGATACTCGTATATATATATATATATATATGCGTGCGTGCGTGCGTGCGTGCGTGCGTGCGTGCGTGCGTGCGTGCGTGCGTGCGTGCGTGCGTGCGTGCGTGCGTGCGTGCGTGCGTGCGTGCGTGCGTGCGTGCGTGCGTGTGCGTGTGTGTGTGTGTGTGTGTGTGTGTGTGTGTGTGTGTTCTTCACTAATTTCTATTATATTTCTGAAACAATTTAAATTTTGCAAAACAGTCCTCATAAACCGTCTTGCAATCCTCAGTCGAATGCCTTAGTGAAATCTTTCGTCTTTCAGGAATGAAATTATTGTATGCAATACCATGGAATAAAAACCAAAAAACACTTCCAGCATTCATGTTTTCTTTGCTCAAACGGTTAACAAAGAAATGTGTTTGTAATCCTCCGTCTTCTAAGAGAAAGAGGCCAGAAGAATACGATCAGAAAAAAAATGGAGATAAATTGATCCATATCGGTAAAGTAGTGCCTCACACAGAACATTGTGATTATCTTGAACAACGAATATATTCTCCCGATGCACCGGCTGACTTTTTTCTTGTCCCCTTGAATGAAATCGGCACTGAAACGACAGCAATTCAGATGACGTTTTTATCAATGCCACAATAAAGATGAAAGAGGTGTCAAAGAATGGGTTCCATTCTATTTCCACCGATGACGGATGTGTCGTGCCATTGGCGTAAATAAAACGACGACACAACAAATTCCATTCTCTTAACTACATCCTGCTAGAAATATCTCCTGCTACAAGAGAAAAATATCAGCATGAATTTGAGAATTAACACTGAAGTAGAAGTATACACGTTGGCAAAAGTGTAGTTGACGCAGGGACATTAGATCTACCGGGATTGAATTGCCTGTGAATTTTAGACAGCACATAAAATGCAGACTTACCAAAACTTCTTTCCCTGAGAAATAGAGCGGCTGCTGTAGTTGGGAGGTAGTACTGAACAATAAAGCCCTTGATAGTGATAGTGACTGTGAGGTTGTGGTCTATAATATAAGCACATCCTTGTCTTCTTACTATTGTAGAAACATATTACTGTTTGTTGTCTTCTCTTGCTGTCTTGTTTGGTTTAAATTCTTCTCAACCAGTTATTCAGTATTTTCTGAGACATTTAATTTTTTTAAAATGATTTTAATTTACTCTACAGTTCCTGTGTTATTTTCCAACATTCGCAGCCACATAGGGATAGTACGTTGGAGTTAAAACAATTTGATATACTTACTTATTGTTAATGATGTTTAGATGTTTGTTAAGTGGTTGAATGCACTTGATCTCAATGCAATTCAGGTAGAAAGCTATTTTCGTGTATTTTATTTTGTTATTTTATTACTTAAATAAGAAATGATTTTCATTTTTTCTGCTTTGTCATTTTAAAATCACAATTAGTAAAATGTATGATTTTTTTATTCACTTTCTGGTATAATGTTTTTAATATTGCTTTTGTTTTTATTATATAACTAGTGTTAATAGTAGGCCTGCATTATACTATTTGTATTATTAGCCATGTTAATGATTTATAGATGAGTAATTGTTTAGATATTTCTATTTCAGAGCATAAAAGATGATAGTTCCATGTATATTTACGAGTATATGAAGTGGTTTGTTATCCAAGCAACGCCCATTTGAAAAGAAACGGTTGCAGGTATAAATGCACGGAGTCCACCGTAATGAGCATAACTAAACCTTGGCGTGAATGACTGACAGATCGAAAAAAATAATGGAAAAAAAGTTATTACTACGTCACTTACGTCACCTGATAAAATATTTTTCAGTTAGATTCCAAGTCATAAAAAATGCATGCATGAGAGGATATGCACTTTTATTATCCCACTACAGTGAACAACATACATTAATTACGCAATAACAACACATTCTACTATCGATACTACATGTTTTCTGTTTGGAAAATAGGAGGTTGCCTGTAACGTGTGTAAGAAGAAAACAACATGCTCTTACTATCGTCACAGCACGTACAAGATGAGTTTTTTTTATTTGCCCTCTTATAGGAAAATGAACCCCAATATTTACCAGGATTCAAACACTAGATCTCATCGTTGTGAGAACAAATCTCTAACTTCTCGGTCATGCGTAATACTCTACTGCTACCTATGTAAAAAAAGTTCAACTGCTTATTTTTCTTTTGTTCTAGTGTTATTTCCAAAATCTGAGCTGTCTCAATACTTGAAATAAATTATGTTACCAGTTTGCATAGTGAAATTTTACAATGTAATTTTCAATGGCAAATGAATATACAGTTAAAATATTCACATTAATATAATATGAAAATATGGCCAATAGTCGTGATAGTGTTAACTAATGCATTGAAATCCTGTCTGATGTCCTAAACAAAATTAACAACAAATATGAGTTCTACATCATGGGTGATTTCAATGGTAGAATATGAAGAAAAAAGATCAGCGTGAACACTGTTTAGGCAGTTTCGTGGACGTAACAACAGAACGAAATAATAACGGGGAAGAATTGGTCAATATATCCCTAGAACATGGCCTGCTGATAACAAATTATTTTTACCAGCACAGACGGAGAAACATACAAACATGGTATAAATGGGATAACTTATTACAATCATCCTAAATCAATGTCATTGTCGTTAGACAATGGTAAAAGAGACACATCACCGATGCAAGAGCTTTCCCAAATATAAACATTGATACATATCACACAATTGTTATACTCACCGAGAATAGAGAACAAACAAGAACAACAAAACGAAAAGGAACAAGACAATGTCAGGAAAAAAGATCTAAACCTGAAAGCTCTAGAAGAAACAAAAAAAGTGATGAACTGTGTAAGGAAATAACTAAAATTTTTCACAGCCTACCAAAAGAAACTAATAACATCCAAAAGAATGGGATATTTTCAAAAATGCAATGTTAAAACAACTAAAAAACATATGCCGAACAGGACATCCTAAGAAATACAAGACAACATCATGGTGGAGTGTGGAGATACTAAATGTTGTAAAGCAGAAAAAAATTTACAATATTGACTTGCTAGACAAAATACCAAGTATGTAATCAAAGGAGCAAAAGTTAATTCATGTAACAAGTATGGAGAACATTTAACTGACATGTGTAAAACAAACCAAAGAGAATTGTTCAAAAGCATTAAATCAATACGAGTGAGAGAAGAGAGCTAAAAATGGCAAACCCTTAGTGAACAGCGTAAACAGGAAAGCAAGATGGAAAGAATAATTCCAGGAATTATACAACCCAACAATGACAACGGCATATAAACCCACAAACGAACAAAAATATCTAGACACCACAGTAACAGATATACTAAATCAAGAAATATAAGAAGTCTTAAAAGTAGCCCAAAAAATAAATGACCCTGATAGGACGTATACCAAGCGACAAAATAATAGTGTGTAGAAACACAGGGGTCCATTGGTTAGTCAGATTATTCATAATAGCCTGGTCATAAAGTAAAGTACCAGACCACTGGAAAATCAGTAATTATATCACTATGGAAAAATAACGGTAATAAGAGAGTGTGAATCATATAGAGGCATCTCCTTACTAACTCATATAGGTAGATTAACTTTACGCAAAAATAATAGAACAGAGAATGCGATACATTGCAGAACCACAGCTGAGTCACTCTCAATTTAGCTTCAGATGAGTGTTTAGTTGTACAGACACATAGTTGTTCACACTGAGACAACTGAATAATAAAGCAATCGACTGCAATCATGATTTTAACACAGTATTTGTAGACCAGGAAAAGCTATTCGACAGAGTAGATAGAAACATTATATCGGAAACCTTGGAAATTTATAACATCAGAGAGCAGCGGTTAGACAATATAAAAGCGATATATCAAAAATTCCAAAGCTCAGAAAGAACAACAGACTGAGCTTTTCGAAACAAGATCTGGAGTAAGACAAGGCTGCGTGCTTTCACCTCTACTTTTCAAAATATACATGTACAGACTAATAAAAGTAGTTCACATCAACAAAGAGAAACAATTTGCAAATAAACATGAGGAGGAACTTAACAATGAAATCAACGAGCAGACTACTTACCGATGATCATAGTCTAATATACAAAGATGAGGAAAACGTGCAAAATCACATCAATGCATTGCTATTAGCATGTCAGAAGTACACGAAAATGAACGTGCAAAAACATACGTTATGAAAACCAGCAGTCTGAAAGACCAGAAGATATAACAATGAATAACACCACAGTGAAACAAGCAAAAAAATTGAAATATCTAGGCGGCATTTTTCCGAAAATGGAAGACTAAACAGAGAAATAGAGACAAAGGTGCCAGAAAGCAAACACACTGACCTACCAACTTTCACCATTAATTTTTCACCCACAGCTCAAGATGGAAATAATAGACAGATAATATCTACAATTTATACCAACACTCTGCTACCAATGTCAAACATGGTCTTTAAGAGCCTCGCAAAAGATGAAAATCGTGAAAAAATGAAGTATCTGAGAAATTTTGTAATGATAAAACTAGATAAACTAAGAAATAAAGAAATTAGAAAATAGTTTGTATAATAACATCTATTAAACATATTGTGAGACAGCAAATAAAATGGATCGGTCACCCTATGAGAATGAAGCAAAAACAAAATACCAATAAGAGCATATAACAAAAGAATATCCGGGATTAAAGCCAAATGTAGAAAAAGAAAACGGTGGCTAGAAAACGTCAAAATAGTCTTGAACAAGCATGGACTAAATACAATCACATCGATACATCTGGTCTTGGAACGACAGCTCATTTCCATACCTACAAGTAAGCGTAAGTGTGAACAAGATAAACTTCATTCAACTGTGGACAAATAATACCAAATATAATATTGTGCTCATTGTAACCATGAAAACATGGTCTCATTTTCTGCTGCAATTTAGTCAACTGCATATCAGGACATTCTGATATATTGAGAGCATTTGATATGCTCACTATCATTCTACCGTTATATGCATCAAGAAAAAATATTGCAATACAATTTTTAAGAGAGTGCTAAATCAAAAGAAAACAATAGAAACCACATAGCAGTTCAATATATAACATGACAGAATAGCCATCAACATATTCCTTTTTTTTCCAAAGTAGTGGGACTGACATCAAAGGTCAACATTGTCAGTATCGTGTGTGTCCCTCCATTTGTGCGATATATTGAAGGCACACCTGTCGCAAATGAAAAAAACAATATAATTTAAAACAACAACACATACGCATGATCATGACCAGTGATGATAAAACGTCAAAATTTAAGAATTTTAGACACGAAGAGACTAACATTGACAATCATGTATTGGAACAAGAAATTAAGTGTATATTTTTTATATGACTTTGCGAACGTTCTTCAATGTTAACTTATCGCTGGTGAATTTGTTCTGAGATATTAGTAATTTGTTTCTAAAAGCTAACATTAATTGATTCATATTAACAATAAGACGAATTTTTAAATACTAGGTGCAGGTAAATTTTTGCGAAAACTTTTCGGGATTAAGATGACGTGATAGGACAAAGACAACGAATTATCAGAGACGATCAACTGACGTTCGTATTAAATCACTCAAAGAAAGAAGTTAAATAATTATATAATACAAATCCGTGCATGTGTTTCTTATTTGAATTATGAAATATTAAACTATATCACACACTAAAATGGTTGTTTTTCAAGGTCAACAATTTATTTTTCACAAAATGTTATCTAAAGCTGTACTGATATGCAATTTAACATGTCTAGTCAAAGAACTGGTCGCATCTACAGTTACTGAATTCGTCTTCCACAGAACCTCAGATCAGACCAGAGCGAAAGCGCTTCAGGCTGCGGAGGTCATCAGAACAAGCCGCTATAGGCAGCCCCCGGAAATCAAAAGACAATCGGGATACAAGATCTGTAACATGTAGTTTAGAAACAGGTAGATTACGTTCATTTTAGATTATTTTGTCCAAAATGGAATACTTATAACATCATTTGTTCTTTACCTCATTATTTTCAGTCTACGTTGATTTTAATTTTCGAAAATAAAATAAGTCAATAAAAAAGTAAAGGGAGTTGATTAAATTACTCAACATTATGGTGACCCGCCATATCATCTGCAAAGTTGAAGTTGGAGTCACCCGCAGTCAATGGGTGGATTTATTGACACGATACCATTACATTCGCGCAAGAACATGTGGGTTTTAAGAGTAGCGAGCAAGCTGAACATTGGCGAACATAACCACCATGTCAATAAGTACATTAATGGATCAATTTGACATAGTTAATGTGTTAAGGGACCTCGTCCGCTTAGAAGAATTTAAAATGTACGAATCATAGTTGCTCTTAAGATTGCATGAGATTTGATTAAAGACAGAGACAGCTGTAAAGAGAAACATAATATATGTACGAATACATGTATAAATCAGCCTCGAACTGGAACTGTCGGCCGCTACATTCTGATATAGCGTTTGATATAGATATATAATTTTTGAGACGCTGATCGGAGCAACTGCAGACATATCAGGTGTGCCCTAATGATAGCACGCAGTTAAAAAATACAACTACGGCGCAACACGTTAAGTAACTGTTCATCACTGTAACCATTACTGTATTAACACAAGCAAGATAATATTTTACAATATACTTCATCGTTCAATATTCACACAACAATCGATATTATACTGCGGTTTCCATTATATGTGCATTTGTATATGCTATCATCATGATTTAGTTGTTTCGCAAACACGATGCCTGTGTATACACCACACAATAATACGATTCTTTAAAATGCATAGCGTAATATAATTCTTGAGGATACAGGGGACCACATGATTCTTGCTATACACGAAGCAATATGCCAAGTGAAAATACCCAACACAACATATGTTGTCTATATACACAGAACACTATGATTCTGGTAGATATGCGGCACAATATGACCCAGATAAACGGCACAGTAAAGATTTTCTAGAAAAAGGACACAATATAATTATTATTGATACATGGTACAAAATTGTTTATGTAAATACAGAACACAATGTGATTCTTGTAGATACACGTCACAACATTATTCATGTAAATAAGGTGCATAATATGATTCGTATACAGGACACAATATGATTAAGGGCAGAATATGATGGTTGAACATTGTACAATATGATTCTTGTAGGTACATAGTTCAACATGATTTATGTAAATACAGGGCAGAATATGATTCGCCATATGTGAATTGTACAATTTCGATACAGTACACATTATAAGTACATTGCACATTTTGGGTACAAATGAAGCTACTAATGCACTGCGCATGTGGATATGCTGCACAATATTGATGCAATACGTATTTGGTTACACTTATGCACAATACTGATACACATATTAATAAATCATACGCAATGCATAGAGCCATCACTCAAATTGGAGAGCTCTGATTGAGAGAGCCCTATGCACCGTGTTCGGCGCTGAAGGAACATAGATAGATAGATATGGATAAGCGCAAAAATTTGGATACAATGTAAAATATGGATACATTGCACATTTTGGATACAGAGCACACTGCGGATACAATTAACAAACTGCTACAGTGAATAAATTAACTCTTGAAGCTACACTCCACCAGATGAAAATTGTCTTAATGTGATTCATATATATTTATAGATGCACGACTCTTGTTGATACACAGCACAAATATGTGTATTGTTGACATTCGTCACACTATCTTTCTTGTAGACACACGTCATAGTGTGTTTGTTGTAGTTACAAGACAAAGTATGAGTCTTGCAGATTCACGGTACACTGTGTTTCTTTTATATACATGACACACTATGATTGTTGTAGTTATACGGAACTATATGATCCTTATAGATACACCACATACTATATTTCTTGTACGACACAATATGATTCTTGAAAATACACGGGTCATTATAATTTGTGTAGAATTACGGTACAATACGAATTCTTCTATATGTGGCAAAATATGGGTATTGTAGATACACGGCAGAGCATATCTCGCGTCCTCTAAATCGAAATTGTAACTCATTATCTTTGGCAGCACTTTCACATATTCAGTTGTCATAATTGTTTTTTCTGCATGTTTAAGAACATATTTTGGGCTCCACTATGTTTTTTGTGTGTTAATAGTAGCATTTGTTTTAGAATATCTACTCTTGTTGTTAAGAATACGAATAATATGTCGTCAGTCAGTATATCTGATTTGTGGGAGATACTACCCGCCGATGGTAAGAGGTTGTAGGTCAGCATATGTCGTGTCCATTATATATATATATATATATATATATATATATATATATATATATATATATATATATATATATATATATATATATATGTGTGTGTATGTGGTGTGTATATGTGTGCGCTGGCGCGCGTGTGTGTATATATACTAGAAGTGATGTCCGGCTTCACCAGGGCGAGAATAAAACAAAAAAAGAAAATTACATTAAATAAAAATAGTTTTCTTACCATATAGAGAATATTTGGTTAGGTTTCAGTTTGTACATATTAATTGCATCAACATTTTTACAAAGATAGTATTACTTGGGTTGAACATCCACGGTCACAGTCACTTCCATAATAGTTCGAGACTATAATATTTTAAATTTTCAAAAGCGTGTACTCTCATGTTCATCACATGAAGTATTCTTTTCAGGATATAGTGACAGCATCGCTAACCGAAGAATTTAACGTTCCATTCTTTATTTAAAATTTAACAATACAATATAAACGAAGATATAAACAGTATTATACGATTCGCTTATCTACAGAAATATTCACGGCATTAGTATATGACGATGACAAATAATTTCAATATCGTAAAGTTGGTAAACGGCTATAGAGAAATAAATAATATTTAGGTCTATGCAACTGTGAACACTTTTAAGTGAACTTCGATCAGCGGCCAGAGGTAAAGCATAACCAATCTTATCATTAGTTAACATTTAACGGACAACTGGACATTATTTCTATTTTCATTTAGCACCAGATCCTCATTTTTCAAAAAAATATTTTATATATGTGGCAAATTTTATTTGTATGAAATGGATACATGTATAGAACATAGCAACGAATCAGGGCTACGGAGATATTCATATATATATATATATATATATATATATATATATATATATATATATATATATATATATATATATAAGAACGCAAATGTCATTCATTAAGGTCGCCAAGATATAACATGTGTATAATTATTGATGATTTTATATTCCGACGTTTTAGATATGAGCAGAAATTACCATTATTATTAGGCCCCCGCAGTAGGTCTACAAATAACGTATGATATTTGAATGAATACAGTTTACAATAATAAAAGGACAAAGAACAAACAAAGCATAGACGCGACTTATTCTGCAGATGTGATAACGACTTTTATCTGTGAAAAGAAAAAAGGAAAAACAATCGCAGTCTTTGTAATCGAACTAATTAGCCACGTACGACGACCCGACACTCACCTTTGTGCCCTACAACACAATTCACGTACATTGGTTATAGTTCCGGGTCTGTCTCCTTCCGTCATATTCTCCACTTCTTGTTCCCTGAATGGGACCTACACTGGTGCCCTTTTTTGGCACCGTCTGTATTGGCCGTTTTACAACGCGCTTTTCTGTGATGAGTCTCCCCTTCTTTCAGCTCTGTACTCTCTGCTAACCTTGGCAACACCCCACCCCCAACCTCCGCTTTCCTTCCTTTTGTGACGTATCTCTATTTTAATTTGGGGCTCAAGACTATCTGTCATTTCCATCTTGCTCCATCTTTCACGCCTCGTTCGTTCCTTTCTTTGTTCCCCTTAATTCTCTCAATTTCCTTTCTCACTTATCTCTTTATATCTGTTGGTATAGGTCACATTGTTCGAGTCATGTGTGTTGACTCCTGACCAACTCGGCTACAACTCCACTACCTTAACGATAGTTTCCTATTTTCATAACGCATTGCTTCGTACCTCGTCTCATTTTCTGTGATCTAGACTTCGTCCACCCGATTTCATTGCCACTAATTGCCCCAGGATTGTCGTGCTCGCTTTTGTCCACCTCATGCGTCCTTGAAAGTGATTCCACTGTTTTCTATTTAGCCTGCCGTCTCTAGTTCATTTTTCTTTTTCAATGCGAACCATCATTGAAATAAGTGCAGTTGTATTTTATCTTCATTACATCTCATATGTGTCCACTTTTTCTGTGGTCTTTTCCCTCCTTACTTACCACTTTCGTCTTCCTCTCACACCTTCTCTTGCCCTGTGATGATGCCATATTTGATTCCTCCCTTCTCCCCCTTTCTTCTTTCTTCTTTTCTTTCATATCACTACCATATTGTGTCTATGTATGATTTGTTAATTGTAGTATTTTGTTTGTCCTGGTGAAGGTGTTTAACCGAAATGTTACGTTGTTTCATCGACTCGTTTTAGTAACACTAATACCTATTTTTGTTCATTTTGATATTTGCCCTGTGTTACCCCCGCAGACCATTTCCTGTTTAGGGTAGTTACCGGACACAGGAAATGTTGGCCAAATATTGTCCTTCTACGCTGCTCTCAAGGAACCTATAGAAAACCCCAACAGCACAGAAATCTAGAGTATTCCATTTATATATATTTATGTGTGTGTGTATAACTAATAAAACACAACAAATAACAGAAGCTTCATGTGTAAGTAGTGCTTAGATACGTGCTATGTGGCCATAACGAATTAAATACGACGTCATTGGCTCATAGAAATCACAATATGGCTTGACGGATCAGATACTTATTCCTACCTGCGAACACCACATGCAAATGTATAAACATGAGCTGCAAGATTGTATGTGCATCGATTAATATATCAATTACATGTGTTTGTTGATCCAAGGTTTGGAGACATAGCGGCAGTGAATGGGGAAGCGTAGGGGTGATGACATGAGTGGAAGCAATATTAGTCGACGTGGTCCTAATAATAGTAGTAGTGGTGGTGGTAAGAGTAGTGGCAGTGATAGTAGTAGTAGTAACAATATCAGTAGGCGTTTTAATAGTATTATTAGTGATAGTAGTAATAATAGTGGTATCAGCAGTATATACCAGGTTATACTGGTGAAAGTTATATGAAGAATAGTAAAAATCAGTTTAGCTATTCGATACCAGTGTAGTGTAACAAAGTAGACATAAGTATCACAGTAGTTTAATAGAAATATTTCACAATTTCGTTACGCACAACTGATATCGTGATGTGATAATTCCCTGATATAATATATATATATATATATATCGGTGATCCTTTTATTTTCGTGCTGGGCCTCCAGGTCTGCCTTCATAGCATATCCTATTTGTGTAACATAACTTACTGTGATATGCTGTCTGGTGGTAGTCTGTTAATATGTGCAAACCATTTGATCTGTTGTCTCTTAATATATTCCAAGATTGGGATGATATCGATTATTTGTCACATGTCCTCATTCTTTATACGTCTTCAGAAAACTCTCAATTTTACTACTAGACATTGTCTTCACACTGACGATTTGTTAATCCTGTCTCAGTGTTGTATCAGAAAATTCACATGGTTACACCGTGATCTTTAACTCGTACATACAGAAAGAAACCACATATTCCATGCGAATAGTCCTGAAACATTGAACTGGACTTACATCTGTGGTCACAAGAAATAACACAGCTGTCATTTTACGCCATTTTACCGGAAGTCCATATCATGCATAGCACGTATTTAATGTTTAATTATCTACCGTCTGTATATGTATCGCTAGAATATTTATATTCTCTAAACATATTGTACTAATAACTCAACAATGTTGTTTCATTGTTTTTGTCTAGGTCGACGGAAACTGCAATTTAGGGACACAGATCTAGATGATAACTTGTCCTGGGATGACAACTGGCCTGATGAAACGGAATCACTTTTGTAGCAGTGTCTTTTATGCCAGATCATGGTTAATCTGTTGTTTCTAAGTTTCTAACATATTTTACATTTAGTTGCACACTCACATATTACCTGTCAACGCATTGACAGTTTGTGAACCTAGACAATATAAGTAAATGAGTACATTCTCAGAGATCAATACTTTGACAGTTTGTAATACTTGAGTACATTAATGGAAATGGAAACATTTTAAGAGAAAAATGCATAGACAGTTTGCGAGGCTTTTCGAATGACTGAAAGAATAACTTTTGTTTGCAAATAAATACATAATTTCATTGTAATCTCACTGACTTGTCAGTGAGACCATCATTGTATGACGTGTCTGTAAAACCTTTTTTATCAATGAAAAAATAACTTCAAGAAAACATAAATGTGTGACTTTCTTACGTGAAAAAATATATGAAATGAATGTGTTGACACATGTATGTATTTAGTATGTGAATAAATGTATATCGCATGTGTTTGTGTAAACGTAAGCCTGGAGTTTATCAACAAATGTATGACTTGCATGTCTGCAAAATGTGTGACATGCGTGTGTAGCGAAATGTATGGCTTGCAAGTGTGTGAATAAATGTATGTATTGCGTTTGTCAACTGATGTTTTTCTTGATTTTGTGAACAATTATATGACCTGGTATGTGTGAATAAATGACAAGTATGAGCCTGCTGAGCGCATGTGTGACTTTATGTGTGAATAAATATATATTTTGAGTGTGCGAAGAAATGTATAACTTCAGTGTCTTAACATATGTATGATTTGAGTGTAGGAACAAACGATTGAGTTGTGTATGTGACTACAACATTACTTTCTCGCGCCATCACAGTTATGACTGTATTATGTGAACTAAGAAGTATGAGTTGAGTGTCTGCAGAATTATATAACGTGAGATACTAAACAATTGTGTTACTTGAGTAAGTAAACAAAGGTATGAGTTGCGTCTGTAAACAAACCTACAATTTGTGTGTGTGACCACATGTATTATTTTATAATGTGAACTGAGTATTAATTGATTGCGTTGACAAATGTATGTTTTTAATATTAAGCAAATGTATGCCTAGAGAGTGTGAACATATGCAAATGTATGACTTGCATATGTGACAAATTGTATGACTTCATTGTAAGCTATGTTATCTTAAAATATATTGCAAGACACATGGTAAGAACTTTCACAAAATAGATCTACATGGTGCTCTACAGTAAAAAAGAGCACATCATCTTGTGAAAATATGATAAATGCAGCAGCTCAACAGCGGAGAGTAGGTAGAATGTCACGCATAGACTAAAATCCGTCTGCAGTGGTCATTCCATTCCCGAACAGTCCAAGGACATTTACAGCTCTAATAGGGCTCATTAGCCATCTATGAACTGTTAGGCATGGACATAATTCAAACTGAATTTTGAAAAGTGGATGTAAAATAATGATCATCATCATTTATGATGGACGAACACATATGACTTCATTATGTGGAGAAATTACTCTTTTGAGAACAATTGTATGACCTCGGTATGTGAAGATATGTACAGCTTGGGTTTGAAAACACATGTTGACTTTCCTGTGTGAACATATGTATGTTCTGAATGTATGAACAAATGTATTACGTGAGTGTGTGGTTAAATGTATAGCTTCCGTGTGTGCACACATGTATGATTTGGCTGTGTGAATTATAATATTACCAAATGCATTACTTTAGCGTGAGATCAAATTAATCACGTGTGTGAACAACTGAATTTCTTGAATGTATGAACAAGTATACGGCATGCGCGTATAAGGAAATGTATGACTTGCAAGTATGTGAACAAATGTATGACTTGCAAATATGTGAAAAAATGTATGACTTGTAAATGTGTTAAAATGTATGACGTATAAGTGTATACGTCATGTAAGACTTCATGTAAGACTTCAGTGTGTCAAAGATATTTCGTGAGTGTGGTAACAAATCTATCTCACAAACTATGTGCGAAAAATGTATAACTTGAATGTGTACACTCGGAGTTCATTGCGTGTTAATTAGTATTTGCAGTGTGTATCGTGTTTGACAATACAAGTATCTTTTGAGTATGGGAACAGATTTATAATCTGAGCGTGTACATATGTAATAATTGAATGGGTGAACAAATGTTTCGCTTGAGTGGATGAACAAATGATTGACTTCAGTATATGACTTTAAGTGTGGACGAACCGCTACTTAGCGTGAACAATCGTTTAAATGTGTGTGTTGAAACATGTATGTCTTGAGTATGTGAACAAATTTATGAGTTGCATAGGTTATAGAAATGAATGACCGGCGTGTGTACGCACATTTATTACCTGTATACATTAACAAATGTATGGCTTGAGTGAGAGAACAAATGCATCACTGCACCTTGAGGACAAATGCACGACATGCAGCTACAGAACATATGGACGCATTTTGTGTGTAAACAAATGTATGGAATGAGTATTTGAACAGATGTATGACATATATATGTGAAAAAGTGCTTGAAAAATGTGTGAACAGATTTGTGTGAAATGTGTGAAAATGATTTGCGTGTGCGGACAATTGTATGAATTTAGTGAATGAAATAAAAAAAATGATAGCATACTTCATTCAGAACGTAGCCATTAAATCAGAATTTTTTGGCTGTAGTGATTTTATAGGCAATATAAATACGTTCAGTAGTTTGTTATTGTTTTCAGAACGATCCGGATGCAAAATTGTCTACGGCGTGATTCTAACCCGATACCTTGGCCGTCACAGACGCGCCCTGTACCGCGCCGCCACCGAGCCGGACTAAGTGTTGAGTAAACATGTGACGGCCGTGGGTTTGTGAATAAATGTAAGAAGCATGTGAACACATTTGTTACTTGAATGTGCAAAAAAGAGTATGCATTTAGTATGTGAAGACATATATGACATGTTTGCGATATAATGTGTGAATTGAGTGTGAATAAATGTATGACTTGAGAGTGCGATCATTTGTATAGCTTGCGTGTGTTAACAAATGTATTACTTGAGTGTGTATCAAATGTGTATGAGTTGCGTGTGTGAACTATGTATGCCAAGTGTGTATGAACAAATGTGTGACTTTGATATGCGTTAATACAAATGTATTAATTCAGTTTGTTATCAGATATATGACTTTCAAGATTGTGAACAATTGTATGACTTTAGCATGTGAACAATATTATGACTTTAGTTTGTGAACAAATGTATATGACATGAGTGAGTTAGGAAATGTATGATGTGAGTGTAAGTAAACATATATATGTCTTGCGTGTGTCAACGAACGTATGAATGAAGTTTGGAACATTTGTATTGCATACATGTGTGAAGAAATGACATACTTGAGTTTGTGAACAAATGTATGATATGAATGTCTGACCCCACAACATGTATGATCTTCGCGTGTGAACACATTTATTATTTGCGTTTTGTAAAAAAAAATATTTCAATTGAGTATGGAAACAGATGTATTACTTGAGTGTATGAACACATTAGTACGGGAACACAGATATTACTTTAGTGTGTGAGCACAAAAGTATGACATGAGTGTGAGAAAAAAAACCAATGATTTATGTGTGAGAACAAATGTATGATTTCAGTGGATGCAGAAATGTATGAATTCATTGTACATGATTTGAGTGTAGAAACAATTGTATGATTTCATTATGTGAATATTGTATTAATTAGTTAGTTAGTTGTCCGATCATCATCACTGCACAGTGAACACGTCCATAGTTGCTCCGATATCTCCCTGAGTGACAGTACTGGTCCTGGTTGATTATCATTCTTCTGCGCCCTCCAAAATGTTCACTTCTAGCAACACCGCATTTCAAATTCTGATTTCTAACCCTGACCATTGGAAATGAATCATCACCCACATTAGTATCATTCTCGCGTGCTATATCTCTTAAGGAGTTAAAAATGTCAGCTCGATCCATTGCCCTATCGCCATCTGCCAAAATCGCGCATGACGCCAGATGATCTTCTCTTTCAATGCCTCGAACACCCACATGTCCTGGCACGAAAATAAATCTAACCACTTTCAGCCTCGCCTTTCTCAAGACATCAATTCACTGTTCGCGAACGAGACCCACATGCACCTTCCTAATCATACTCATAGAATTACTCAAGATGCAGACCTGCGTTACCTTCTGTGTGCATACCAACTTAAATGCCCTGGTCACCGCCATTGTCTCTATGGTCATGCTACCTCGTAGTAACCACAAATGCACCACTCTCCTCCCTGATTATTTTACCTGCGCACTGAATTGTGAAGGCCCAAGCACTGCGAATATGTCTAATCACAGATCCCTCGGTGTATATAATCACATCCCCCTCTTTGACATTCTCACTGACCAAAGCCTGTTATTCTTTGTGATTCTCTGATTCCCTAACTAATTTATATTACTACTCTCAAACAAGTTTCGAAATCTGTGGGTAGATTTATCCATTCCGTACCTGCTGCCACATCTGGCAATCTGCACACGCTTTGTTTTGTATGACATCCTCAGCATGTCCCATCCACGACTTCCTTCTCTTAAGTCTGCTGCCTTTAACTTTCTGTATTTCGGAATGCAACGGGTGTTTTATATCTCCATGTATTTGAAGGTACACTCGAGCACGGCAATACTGTAATCTGTGCCGTGCTGTTGGACAGTCAAGTAGGTACCGCATAGCTCTTGTCGATGTGGAATTTGTGCATCCAAGTATGATACGCAATGATGCATTCTGGATTCTATCCAATCTTTCGATTTGAGTTTGGGTAAGAGTACTATGTATGTGTTTATAGTATTACTATAGTATTATTATAATAATAATATTATTATATTATTATTGTTATCTGATAATCGGCGAATTTACGCGTACGAGGTACTATAGTTTATCGAGCCACAGGGTAATGTAGGCAAACGCCATGAACTGCACTTGAAACCTGAGTTGCTGATGTTGGTAAAGAATGCACCCAGAATTAAGACTTTCCACATTGATAAAATTATAGAGGAGCATGGACATAGATATATAAGACTAACATCGTATAATTCACATTTAAATTCCATAAAATTTGTTTGGGCTAAAAATAAAGGAGCCGTGGCAATGGACAATAAAACCTTCAGACTCAATGATGTTCATAAAATGGCATATTCTATGCTCTCCGACATTAACAAAGAATTCTGCACTAAATGTTAGGATCATATATTGAAAGTGGAAGTAGAATATTGGCATAAAGATGGTTTATGCTGCATTCAACCCATTACCATCATCAATCTTTAATATTCATCAGATTCTGAATGAAACAAGAAGTGAAGAATTTTTGTTATAAAACAAATGAAATTATAAACAAGAACTCAGACGAATAATTATTCGTATTACAAAATTTCACGCACAATTGTCACGCACAATAATACTATTTCATAAATGTTTCACTATTAACTTTATATCTCGCCCCATATATTCTCAATGCAACGAGAGAAAAATATTATTCTCCAAATATCTCATTTTTAGCCACGCTAAGAAAGATGTACGATACGCCTAACATGCAATTACTGTAAAATTTATTTTCCACATACAATAAAACAGTTACTACTAAAAAACGGCATTCGTAGCGACTGCTGCGATAAATCCTCTCAATATAGATAATAAATAATCCAAAACCTGTAACGTGATTATCCAATGATGCACTCATGCACAATATAAAGTCTATACGCTCAGTAATTGCAGAGAAAAATGTAAATATCGGTGCACAACTATTTATGAACGCACTATAGTTACTATCCGCTGTTGGGCTGCATCATTTCTCCTCTTTTCAGAAGATGATGCGCTCTTTTTTAATGTAGAGCGCCATGTAGATCTATTTTGTGCACGTTCTTCCCATGTGTCGTGGTCTATTTCAAACGCTTTCAGTGAGGTCTTTAACGAGTCCTTGTAACGCTCCTTTTGGCCACATTGATATCATTTATCCTTCTCCAACTCACCATAGTGAAGTATTTTTGGCAAGCGATAGTCTAGCATTAAGAATCAATGAGTCGCGTAGCGCAGTGGTTAGCGTACTGGCTTCGCATATGAGTGGTCATGGATTCATTGCCCGGTTAAAGGGGAAATGTTTTTCAGATTGCAACGGCTCCCTGGTCGACCCAGCATTAAATGGGTACCGGAATAATCCGAGAAGTAAATACTGCGAGGGAGAGGAGATGGCTACAGCATTCATTTTTTAGAGCCACTGAAATGTGAGATCGCTAACATCTCATACCCCTACGGCTATGGTTACTTTACTTTTTACTTTACAATGTAACACACCTGGCAAGATCAAAGTGAATGATATAGTATTAAAACAGATCCACCAATTCAAATATTTAGGTACAATGATTACAGCAGATGGAAGAATTTCAATAGAAATAAAAATGCATAATAGAACAACATTAAGAAAAATGAAAAATATACTGTGTAATATCACCTTGTAATTAGAGGTGAGAAAGTGAGTTTTGCAGTGCTATATAACCGCTATACTAACATATGGGTGCAAGTCTTGGACAATAAACAAACTGGAAAGTGGAAAATTAGAGGCATCAGAGATGTGGTTCTACAGCAGAATGCTGAGAATACCATGGACTGCCAGAAAAGCTAGTGTAGAGGTGTTGAAAGAGTCAAATGCGGAACGGACCTTAATCAACAATATAATAAAAAGGCAATCTTATTTTTTTGGCCACTTCATGAGACAGGCAGGTTTAGAGAACATAGTCACAACAGGCAAAATTGAAGGCAACAGAGACAGAGGGCGACAACGTGAGAAAATATTAGACAGTTTGACTGCCTGAACGGCAAGGAAACAACAAAGACCGTGATACATAATACTGTGGACAGAGTGCTGTGGAGAGCCATGACTTCCTACGCCAGCCGGCATGGCATCTGATGATGATGTCACAATACAACATAGGAGTAGAGCTTGGCATACAGCAAACAAATCAATGAGGTAGACTGCCATTGGACAAATGTCACATGAAAACAGTCATGGTACGGATGCCATCCGAGCAGACAACTACAAGATAGGAGGAGAGGTGCTTGTCCAGAAGCTTACCAAGATATTTGTTACGTGCTGGAGCCGAGGAACCCTGTCTCAAAACCTGAAAGATGCCTCATTTGACCACCTATATAAAGGCAAAGGAAATAAACCGTTCTGTGAAACTACGGAGGGATATCATTCCTATCCATAGCTGGTGAAAATATTAGCTCGTGTAATGCTGAACAAGTGATGATTATAAGAAAAAGAGTAGGAATAATGTCGTGCATCGAATATATAGAACTCCGCCGAAGAAGGATGTGTCGGGCCATTGGCGTAAATAAAACGGTGACGCACGGCATTTCCATTCTATCGACTACATCCTGTTTGAAATCTAGGAGAGCAAATTTATGGTTGTGTGTGTGAAAAATGTAGGACTATATTTTGAATGGCGGGACAGATTTGTGACTTGAGTGTGAGGAAACATGCACCATTTTAGTGCATAAACAAACATATGAATTGTATGTGTTAACAAATGTGTGAAATGATTAATTCACCGAATATATAACTTGAACATGTAACCAATTGCACGTTTTGAGTGTGTGAGTAAATGTGTGTCTAGCGATTGTGAGAAAATACATGACTGCAGTATGTGAATAAGTGTGTGAATTGATTGTCTCATCACATATATGACTAGAGTATGTGAACATCACATATATGACTAGAGTATGTGAACATCACATATATGACTAGAGTAGGTAAACAAATGTAAGAATTGCATGTGTCAATAAGTCTATGATTTCTGTGCGTGAACAAATGCACAAATTTGACTGTGTGAATAAATGTAGGGCTTGAGTGTGTGAATAAATGTATGACTTGAGTGTGTGAATAAATGTATGACTTCAGTGTGTGAATAAATGTATGACTTGAGTGTGTGAATAAATGTATGACTTGAGTGTGTGAATAAATGTATGACTTGAGTGTGTGAATAAATGTATGATTTGAGCTTGTGAACATATATATGATTTAATTGTGCGGGAAAATTAATTCCTTGAGTGTGTTAGCACATATATGACTTTCGTTTGTGATTAAATGTATGATTTTATTAGAGGAACCTATTTTAAACGTGCATGCATGAATAAATGTCAATCTTGAGTGACTAAAAAAAATGTGTGACATCAATGTGTGAACAAATATATGCCCTGTTATTGTGAACAAATGTAATACTTGAGTTTGTAAATAAACAAATGAATTCCGTGTTTCAGCAAATCTATGACCAGTGCCAGACCAAATGTACACATTGTTTATGTGGACACATATATGTCATAAGCATGTGAACATATGTATATTTTAGTATCGAATGTGTCCAAGATGGCGACCATGCTAGTCGCGATGTTTTTGTCTCACTGTTTATGTGATTCGAATTTCGTGGATTGTGCTAGTTGTGTTGTTTAATTGTGTACTCAAGTGATAAATGGATATGTTTCCGTACTTTAATGTTGCTATTTGCAAGATTCGAGCGCTGACAAAGGAGAAACTTGATTTTTCCGTTATTGTCAGTCGGATACAAACATCTCATTTGGTGACCTATTCTCGCCGCTGGGGCGGGTTCACTGACCGTGTCAGAATGGTCTGCCCTATTTTTACACGGTGTCAACCTGTTACAGTCGATGTGATATTGGGCGACACACTGTAGCTACTATGGACACTCACAGTGCTAAGAAATAAGTCAACCTAGCATTGTTAACAAAGGCTTTGTCTACCTAGGCTTAAAAAGTCTGTTTGCGGCGAAATACTCGGAAGAAGTTGGCAGGTAACTCAACGGGTACATAGGCGCTAACAGCAGAGCTGTGTGGACAGCATAGGGCACAGTTAGACACATAGTACGCTCTGGCCATCCACTGCACCTGATTTTCTCCCAGTTGTCTCGACTTTGTCTTGCCACTGGACCAAGATAAAACTCAGGAGAGAGAGTGTGGTTGACGATTAGCGCAACTCTTCCACACTATAAACCAACTTCAGCGCTAGTCATTTCTCAACCCATTTATTTATCTTTATCATCACCGGCTTATAGTATCCAAACTAAATTTCACCATTGCAAGAAAAAGACGTCCACAGGGACAAAAGACAGAAAAACGCATAAACACTGATCGGTTGAGTAACCACGATATAAAAAATAATCTCTCCAAGGATCTCGACGTAGCCTTGGGAGACTTAGATCTTCTTAATACCACATCTGAAGATAGCTGGGCTTCGTTTAAAGGAATTATTTACGCCAAAGCGAAGGAACATTTGGGAGTGAAGGTACATAGACACCAAGACTGGTTTGATGATAATAATTTTGAGATAACATCCTTGTTAGAAGAGAAACACAAAGCTTTCAAGAAACTACAAGGGGCAGCATCTTCACCGTCCAAGAAAGTAGCCTATAACAAGATCCGTAACACTTGTCAAAAGAAGCTTAGAGAGATAAAGGATAAATGGCTAAGTCGAAAAGCTGAAGAAATTCAAATGTTTGCAGACAGAAAGGACTATAAGCGATTCTATGAGGCTTTAAGAACTATCTATGGTCCACACTCATCGGGATCACCACCTCTATTAAATGCCGATTCGTCGAAGCTTCTCACTGATAAAAATGACATCTTAAATCGTTGGGCTGAACATTTTGAAGAAATCCTAAACAAACCATCAGTAATAAATGAAGAAGTCATAAACAGAATACCACAACTTAGGATAAGAGAAGAACTCGATATACCTCCAAGCAGTCAAGAGGTTATTATAGCGATTAAACAAATGTCAAATGATAAAGCTCCAGGTTTGGATGCCTTACCTGCTGAAATTTATAAAAATGGCGGACCACTGCTGATTAAAAAACTAACTGACATTTTTGGTATTTTCTGGAACTCAGGTACATTGCCTCAAGATCTAAAAGATGCTTCTATAGTGCACCTATATAAAGGCAAAGGTACCAAACAGTCTTGCGATAATCATAGGGGCATATCACTTTTGTCTATAGCTGGTAAAATTCTCGCTCGTGTCATACTCAACAGATTAAATAATTCTCTACTAAACGAGCTACTCCCAGAGAGTCAGTGCGGTTTTCGTGCAGGTCGTGGTACAGTTGATATGATATTCTCTGCACGACAAATTCAGGAAAAGTCACAAGAGCAACATAGTGAACTCTTAGCAACATTTGTGGACTTAACTAAAGCATTCGATACCGTTAACAGAGAAGGACTGTGGAAGGTGCTTACAAAGTTCGGATGCCCCCCAAAACTTGTCACTGTGATACGACAATTTCATGACGGTATGATGGCTAGTGTTATCTGCGACGGAGGAGTATCTCCTGCATTCCCTGTCACAAATGGTGTAAAGCAGGGATGTGTGCTGGCCCCTACTCTTTTCAGCCTGTTATTTACAGCCATGTTAACGGAAACACACCATAGTAATGAAACAGCAGGCATAATGATCAATTACAGAACGGATGGTGGTCTTTTCAATTTACGTCGTCTAAAAGCAAACACGAAAACTAAATCTAGTACTGTTAGAGAATTACTTTATGCTGACGACTGTGCATTGTATGCTGACTCTGTCGTAAACATGCAGAGCACCATAGACCGCTTCTCAAAGGCCTGCAACAACTTTGGTCTCACTATTAACACCAAAAAAACAGAAGTCATGCACCAAGCAACATCAAATAGCCAACATACTGCTACTTCCATCATCGTCAATAAGGAAAAACTGCAGGTAGTCGACAATTTTACTTACCTTGGAAGCACTCTCTCTCGCGATGTCAACATTGATGTGGAAATCAACAAGAGACTGGCAAAAGCTAGTGCTGTATTTGGCGGATTACGCAAAAATGTATGGGACAGAAGAGGTATAAGAACAACCACCAAACTACAAGTATATCATGCTGCTGTTATACCAACCTTACTATACGCCTGCGAAACGTGGACAGTGTATGCTAGACATGCAAGAAAGTTAAATCATTTCCATCTTACATGCCTACGTAAATTACTAAACATCCATTGGTGGGACAAAGTACCAGACTACGAGGTCTTGGAAAAATCAACCTCAATAAGCATCCACACAATACTTATGAAGGCGCAGGCACGCTGGGCAGGCCATCTTGTGCGTATGGAGAACTCGCGATTGCCAAAACAAATATATTATGGAGAACTCAAGGCAGGATTTCGAAAAGCTGGTGGACAGAAAAAGCGTTTCAAAGACACGCTCAAGTCATCCTTGAAACATCTTAACATTGACGTAGGCGCTTGGGAGAGCCTCGCTCAGGATAGAACGGCTTGGCGTTACAGCATTAGAACGGGAGCACTAGCGGCAGAAGAATTCAGACAAGAAACTGCAAGACAGAAGCGGACACGTAGAAAAGAAAAAACATCTCAACCTCACACAGATACCTTCTATTGTTGTCAATTCTGTAAAAGAACATTTTGTGCGCGCATTGGACTTGCTAGTCATTTAAAAACGCACTATTAACTTTATTATTTTATTATTTATTGTTATTATTATTATGGTTGAGTTTTTGGTCATCGTCGATCACGACGGACGAACATCATCATCATCATCATTTTAGTATCATGCGTGATTGAACATATGAATGGCTTTAGTGTGTGAACAAATTTATGATTTGAGTATGTGAACAAACTACTCATTGAAAATATGAATAGATGTATGTCTTCCGTGTGTGAATAGATGCGAGACTTGAATTTGTGAACAATTGTGTGACCTGAGTGTGTTTGAACAAATGTATAACTTAAAGGTGTGAATAGTTGCTTTGGTGCTCATCAACAAATGTATGTCAATGGTGTGTTAGCAGATGTATGACATGAGTATGTAACAACATTCAATTTTCACGTGTATACAAATGTATGATTTAAGTGTGCGAACAAATGTGTGACTTTTTGTGACTAAATGGATTATTTGAGTGTGTTACCAAATGTATGATCTACGTGTGTGAACAAAGGCAATACTTAGTTTATGAAATACATGTATGGCTTCCATGTGCGAACACTTTTATGACTTGAGTATGTAAGCACGGATTTCCTTGCGTCAATACAAACATTTCAGTGGTGAACTTTGAATGTGTGAACAACGTCTTGAGTGTGTGAACGAATGTAAGACTTAAGAGTGTAAACTAATGTTTGACTTGAGCGTACGAACACATATAACATCTCTGTGTGTATTCACATGTACCATTATCATGTCTAAACACATGTAACATTTGAGTCTATAAACAAATGTATGACCTACGTGTGTTAACACATTTATGATTTGCGTATTTGAACAAATCTATGACTTTAAGGTACAAACACATGCATTACGTGATGTGTTAAAAATGTATGCTTTGTGTGAGTGAACAAATGTATGACTGGAATGAGTGGACAATTGTATGACTTGGTATGTAAACAAGTATATGAAGTCAGAGTGTGTATGTAAACAAGTATATGAAGTCAGAGTGTGTGTTAATGTATTACCTCCAAGTATGTGAACACATGTAAGACAAGAGCGAAAGAACAAATGTATGGGATTAGGAGTATGTGAACAAATGTATGACATTAGGAATATGTGAACAAATGTATGACATTAGGAGTATGTGAACAAATATATGACATTAGGAGTATGTGAACAAATGCATGACATTAGGAGTATGTGAACAAATGTATGACATTAGGAGTATGTGAACAAATGTATGACATTAGGAGTATGTGAACAAATGTATGACATTAGGAGTATGTGAACAAATGTATGACATTAGGAGTATGTGAACAAATGTATGACATTAGGAGTATGTGAACAAATGTATGACTAGAGTGTGGGAACAAATTATGTCCTCATTGTGTTAAAAAAAATATAGGATATGTAGTGGGAACTTCAGAGTATGAGTAAATATATGATATAAGATTGGGAACACTTGTATGACTTGAATGTGTTAACATATCTATGAGGTTATTATGTGACCAATTGTATGATTTCAATTTGTCGATACGTTTCAGAAAGATAATATCAGTTGTTGTGACATTTAAAGGTGTAAACATAACCAGTATTCAGGTGTACGCACTATGTGATGCACGAGTCAACGAAGTTGAGTGTGGAAAATGTTTGACAACCTACATGACATATTGAACAGCGTAAATGGAGAAGAAACAATTTATGCCATGGGTCACTTCATTTCCCACTTAGAAAAGGGCAGAAACTGAATAAAAGAATATCTAGATCAATTTAGGGATTGTGCGAACAGGACACACTATAATGGATGTCAATTGTCTATCCTCAGTATGTACTCACTGCGCAGAAACTGAAATCCAACAGGTAAAGCGTTAAACGATGTAATGAAGTTTTGATAATATAACGAGATACACAGGCATACACACAAATCGACGTTTCGACCGAAAGGCCTTTGTCAAGTATAGCATACACGTATACATCAAAAACGACAAATAGGGGACAAATTCAAGTCCACTTGCATTCGCATGCCTAGCCGGGTGAATGAAAATAAGACCATAGGTTACACAAACAGGAAATGTACAGAAATAGGAAATAAACAAACACAAATTGATTTGTAAACGAGATAGAAATTACGGAACAACCCGAAATCATGCGTATGTCAAGCGCTCATTCATTCCCAAAGCCTTCAAAGTAACAAATTTGTAATTACAGCATTTCGCAAGCGCCAGACGGGTCCACTCGTTGGAGAAGCCTGCTTTGATTACCATCACCAGAATGCACTGGACGCCCCGATGGCCTGTGATACTGAAGTGAACGTAGACAGGATAGCCCGAATGATGTTTGATGTTGTGTAGTTGCTCACAGAATCGGTCAGCAAGAATCCTACCAGTCTCACATATGTAGGGCATGAAGAAGCGCTTGTAGATGATGGCATAGATGACGTACCGGGACACACAGAAGAAACTCTCCTTGATGGTGAATGCATCCTTGGGGAATGTGACGAACCGTGTCTGGGTAACATACGGACAGGTGTAGTATCTAGGACGTTGGCAGCTAATAGTGCCAGAATGATAGGGGTCGTCAGGCCTAAAATGACTCCTGACCAGTAGATTCCTGAGTTTGTGTCGTCCCTACTTGTCCTTTTTATGTATATGTGTATGTTATCTTAGATAAATGCCTTACTGTCGAACGTCGATGTGTGTGTGTGTGTGTGCCTATGTGTGTTTCGTGATATTAGCAAAACTGCATTACCTCACTTAACGCTTTACCTGGTGTCTTTCCCCAGGTGGTCGTATATCCACTCTTGCCGTTAAAAGTGAGATGATTGCAGCTCGAGCGTGTGTTTCAAGGCCAGATCTGTGACCTTAGCTGTGCTATGCCCGAGTTTGATCAGGGTGTCCCTGACGTTTTCTATCCATCTTTTCCGTGGTCTTCCTCTGGCTTTGTACCCTGATCTCATTTGGATATATGCATGTACGGGCTACTTGTCGTGATGCAATCACATAATGTGGCGAAACCACTTGATCTGCTGCCTTTCTATATATTCTGCGCATATAGACAATGAATATCGACTGTTAGAAACATGCAACGAATACGATGTATTCGTAACAAACATCTTCGAACACAGAGAATCCCAGACAGCCACGTGGTACAAAGTGAACGACCTAAATTGAAAAAGTCAAATAGACTTCCTACTAGTAAAAATAAATAACAGGCAAATTATACGAGACGCAAGAGCAATACCAAATATGAACAACAAAGCAGCAATAGCATCAGCTAAAGTAATAGAAAGAAAAACCGAGGAACACAGCATACTAGCTAGAACCAACATGCAAGGTAAACTAAAAAAATGTTCGTGGATATCAATATGCGAGAGCAATATAAACAAAGATTCTTAGAAAAATTTGAAAAGCTACCAATAACTACCACGACACTTAAGAAGAACGGGAAATATTCAAGAAAAACCTAAAACAAAGAACGAGATAAAATAGTGGATGTGTGTGTTCGTCCCTCACAAGTGATGATGACCATTTTTGTACATTCACTTTTGAAAATTCAATTATAATTATGACAATTCATAATAGTTCGTAAATTTTCTTTGTAAATTAGTGGATGCATGAAACATAGAGGTAGAACAACGAAAGTAAAACCTCAGTGGAACTAGAAAGTCAAAGGGACCATAAAAGGTAAGAAACAAATATTCTTCAATTATACTGCAAGTAAAGCGCAAGAAGATTATATGAAATAAGGGTCAGTTAGCAACAACAAGGAAAGTCACTAAATATGCTAAAACCAAAGCTTAGCAAGAATATGGTGAATAATTAGATGCAGATTACAAGCTACCAACAAGGAAATTATACACGAAATTTAAGAAAATGAGAAACAGGGAAGAAATATATAGACCAACCGAAATAATATATCAGTAAAATGGAGAGACAATCAGTGACTGTAACAGAATAAACGAACAACTGCAACAGTAGTTTAAAGAATAGCTAAATCTAATAGACGGAGTGGACGACAACATAATAAACAATATAACGGGAGAGTTAGAACCAGAAGTGTTATTGCTAGCAGAAATAGAAAATATCATACAAACAGTTCAATCAAACAAAGCCCAGGACCCGATAACATACAAGTAGAATTAATGAGATATGAGTCCATATTTCACTCGGACACCCTTGTTGTAGTGTATTCATTTCTACTTGTGGTATTTTTATTTTTGTATGTTCTGTGCGTATCTTGAAAAAGGCCTATTGATCCGAAACGTCGATTATGTCCTGTGTATTGTCAGTTGTATGATTATTTTATGTGTTTTGTTTTGTATACCATATTAATTCATGTAGACATCCGTCAGTGATAGTGTGTCAGTTAACATGAAGTAGAACTCCATTACCTGTCTCTCACGTGAGTATTATTTTCAATTATGTTCTACTAGCAGTACTACCTTCTCTGAAAAAGTGCTGCGATAATCCACCTGACAATGAAAGGACTAAATTGGAGTTGCAGCATTATGGTCATTAAGAAATACAAGGGAACTCTGTTGTAAGCATCTTCCAGGTCTATTTTAGCAGCGCATGTATCCATTGATTCATCAAAACTTTCGAACAAATCTTGCGCGAATACGGCGACGTTGTGTCAAGTCTGCTTACCTGGAAGATTGCCAGCTCATTAAGGTCCTCGTCTGACCTGTTTCTGAGATCGTCATACCTAATGCCACCAGGTCCTGGCGCTGTGTTTCTTGATCTTTTCAGTGCGGCTCTGGCCAGTTTGTGCCTTATAATTAACCAGCAGTGCTGCAACCTTATTCACATCTGTCTTCTGCCATACCAAGTCTGTGCTTAGAAAATTGTGGATTGTTATACGCTCCTTGGGACGTTCATTGATTTATGCAGGCGCCAGAATAGTTTTAGCGACTTTTCGTTTGCAATCTCATAACAAAAGCCTTCCCATTTTTTGTCTTTTGCAGATTTGGCGATATCTTTAAACTGTTGAATTCTGTCGTCTTTGGTCTGTTTTAATTGCAGAAAAACATGTGGTTGTGCTGTCACTGTTTTTCTTGCTTTTTGCCACTCTGCAACTGCGCTGCGTTTGCAATTCCATGCACATTGAACCTCAGCATTTCTCCAGGGGTGTTGATTCCACACACGTGCCCTTTTGCGTGTGTCCTACGTTTGTCCTTCCTAATTCTTCTTACAATGGACGACCTTGTGCGATCATACCGGAAGGACTTAACTTTAGCTTTCTGTTGTTTACTTTTTCCTTTGTCCACCAACAAGACATATGGCAAATGGTCGCTGCCATGATGCCCCAGCACATCCCATCTACATGTGGGTGCAATATCAGCTGTCAATAAGCCCAAACAAATTGCACTGTCGTTGTCACCATCCCTAGCAGCCAACCTTGTCATGTGCCCGTCGTTTATGCATACTAAATTCATATCAATCAGAGCTTCTTCGAGATCTCTTCCTTTATTATCTCACCTAGAGATTTCCAGTCCTGCACGTTCATGCTGGCGTTTCATGCATTCACGTTGACGAGCTCAAAAGGGTTTTGCGCTTTTGTATCCTGACAGCTTGCAGCTGAATGCCATCATTGTTCCATTCAGACATATCTATCTCGATCACATCAATTCTCTCTCGTACAAGAAGTACTTGCCCACATTGTCGCCCATTGTAGAAACTGTGAAAGCCGGTGACTTGGAGATGGTTTCCCATTCCCAAACGCGATTTTTGTAGAGCCACAATATCTGCACTTTAGATGAATCTATCCAATTCTGTGCGTCTTCTTTCAACACTAGTGACATTCTAGAACAACACACGTAACGATTTCAAAGACATACGAACGACTTTGGATCTGTGATGCCTGACTCCATCGCAATGACCTTGTCGTTTGGCCGCGCCACGTTGTGGGCTTTTACGATTGCCAGCCATTTTCTGCGTACTAAGCCTTGCAATAACATGAAATACTGACTACACCCATGAAAATTTCAGAATGATGCACGTACTCCGTCGCACCGGCGAAGATCTTGATGATTGAACCCCCTGTCAATATAACTAATACCACATCGTAGACGAAATAATGAAATAATTCATCTTTCAAGTGATGTTTACGGTGTACACAAAAACACAAGTTGCTATGTACGCCATTTTGACCGAAAGTCTACATGTTTCATGCTAATGTGTATTTTAATCAATCTGATGTCTTTTCCATCTAACCCGATTTCTTGAATTTTTCTGTTATTAAGACGTATGTTAACATATATTATTTTCTGTTTCCATTTCTTAGTTGCCATTTCGAATAAGTGTTTTAGGGCAATATTAAGAATTTCCAGGACATAATAGATAAGAAACAGTGAGATTTTGAGTATGCTGAATATATAGAAAGGATGGCTTGTTACTACAATTTTAGAATTTTTAAATGGAAAACTGAAATATTACGGACACGGTTAAGCATGGTTAAGAAGCGATTAATTATGGCGGACTATGTGAATTTGAATTGCATTTGAAGAAATAGGAGAGGGCGGTGAATGCATGGAGGTAGACACTGAGACGAAATTACTGACTAAAGTAATAATACAACTAGATAAAGCCTCTCGAAAATGGACAGCAGTCAGGGCCCAGGTCACAGTGCATGAGCTCGCCAACAACACTCGAAACCACAAGATATAATTATATACACAGATGACTCAGTTAACAGAATACAAACCTTCCGCATACTCCACTATTACATCAATGATGAGGATGGAGGTAGAGGGAGTACATCAGCACTTAATTGGTTGATAACTGCTACATCAATACACTCGCTTATACTCATATACTCTCACAGCATGTTGCACAAGATAGAAAAGTGCATGCTGAGAAAAGAATGGTGGGACTTATTGAACAATTCAATTGTACAGAGCATTACATGGATATACTGCCCCGGTCATGATGGGATCAGAGAAAACGAGAATGCCGACTTATTGGATGCTGCTATAGACGGCACAATGCTGAGAAGAGATAAAGCAGACTTCATTAATCAATCAATCAAGTGTCATGCCGACTGGCGTAGGTGATCATGTTTCTCCACGACTCTCTGTCTCTTGTGTTGTCAATAAGATCGGTTGGTGAGCTTCTACCGTGCCACAATACAAGTCCATCTAGTAACTTTTCTCTTTGTCGATCCCTATCTCTTCTCCCTTTGATCTTTCCAGTGGTTATTAAGTGTTCAAGCTGTGTTCTTCTTAGCACATGCCCTAGAAACCTTGACTGTCTGCCTCTAATGTTTGATATGATTAATCTTTTTACGCCAGCATCAATGAGAACCTCTGCATTAGTGTTCTTGGCTGTCCATGGTATTTTTATCATTCTTCTCAGAAACCACATTTCTGTAGCCTCCAATTCTCTTTAAATTTTCTTGTTTATAGTCCATGCTTCACATCCATAAAAAAAGAATTGGTTCGATATAACATCCCAGCACCCGAATTCGGGTCTGCATTGATAGACTTCCATTGCAAAAAAATGGTTCTCATTTTTTGGAATGCTGATTTGGTCTGTGCTGGTCGGCTCTTTATCTCACTTGAGCATATACCTTCTGATGTTAACAGGGTGCCAAGATATTTCACTTTTTTAACTTGTGCTAATTTTGTGTTATTAATTATTCTGTTGCATCTTGGTGGTGTATGTCTCTTTGATACAACCATTATTTCTGTTTTCTTCTTGTTTAAACTGAGGCCTTTAATTTCACTTTCCTTCACTACTTTATCTAATAGGGCGTGCAGTTCTTCTTGCGATCAGTACTGTGTCATCAGCATATCTCAAGTTATTTATATTGTATCCTCCCACTTTTATTCCTGACATATCTTCTATACTTCGCATAATGTATTCTGTATACAGGGAGAAAAGGTCCGGTGACATTACACAAGCTTGCCTGAAACCCATTTCTATCTTTTAAAATCTACCTATGGTGTTGTTAACTCTCATCGCAGCTTTTTTTTCCAACACATATTTCTTACTATTCTTAAATCTTAACCCATCAACTTTAAGATTTTCTAGCAGTTTTATAATCTCTGAATGCTTCACCTTGACTTCATCAAGGTAGTAATAAATGCATTTCAAGATGAAGATGACATCAATGAGGCTAAGAACGTACACATACAGAGAATGATAGAAATGGGAGTTTCTAGAGAGGAGGGAATGCGAAATAATTGTTTTTGAAGGCCCCGAAGATCACGCAATCAACACCTGTCTGGGACTCTGAGTCTACATACACAGTGATGGTTGCTGGAACGAAGGACGGAGAATTTATGGGAACGCCCCACGTGCAGTGAATCTAGTTTTTAAATCAAGAATCAAGAATCAGTTAAATTCATAAATAAAATCATTACATTAAAAAAAATCTCAAGATTTGGGTTCGTTCACTGAAAAAAGTAAAATTCTCAGAAATGTATAACATCTCAGTGGAATTGTTGAAACATGTAGAAGAGGTGATTAAGCTAGTAATATGTCGTAAGATTTGCTCTACATTAAAATTATTTGAAACCTACGCAGTCGCTACTAATACCATTTCGAAAAAAATAATAAGTCATGTAAAGACTATGGAAAAAAAAGTCTCATTTCATATCCAAGTAAAGTTATAATGCTTTAAAAAAATATATTAAAATATAACGCGAAAGAAATCCTGATAGAGGAACAAATTCAGAAATAACAGAACAAAAGCTTTTTTTTCCGCCAGAGCTTTTAATCGTGTTTGATATATCGTTCTGTGAAATATTATGACCGGGTTGAATTTCGACAGCTACATGATCGCTGTTATAGGGGTACAAACACAAAATGTGTTGTGTTCATAGACAACGAAATAGGTGAATTTTCGAACTAAAGTCAACATGCCATTAGTTATATAACAATAGATAACACCAAAGTGAAACAAACCAAAGAATTTAAATATCTAGGCAGCATTTTTTCTGAAGATGGAAGACTAGACAGAGAAATATAAACAATGTGCCAGAAAGCAAACACAGTGACTTACTAACTTTGACCATTACTTCTTCATCCAAAGACCAAGATGGAAATTAAAAAACAAATAATATCTACAATTTTTATACCAACACTGTGCTACCAATGTCAAACATGGTCTTTAACAGCTTCGCAGCAAAGAAAAAATGTCACATGTGAAATGCAGTGTCTGAGAAAAGCTGCAATGGTTACCAAATTAGATAAAATAAGAAATTAAGAAATTAGAAAAAGGGTATAATATCATGTATCAAACATATTGAGAGACAGCAAGTAAAATGGTTCGGTCGCCTTATGAGAATGAAGCCACACCAAATACCAATAAGAACATATAATACAATAATATCCGGGCGTAAAGCCAAAGGTAGACCAAGAAAACGGTGGATAGAAAACATCGAGATAACCTTGAACGAACATGTACTAAATGCAACCTAGGCGACACATCTGGCCTTGGAACGACAGCTTAAGCTCCCACCTCAACCCTTAACGGCAAGTGTGAATGCGATCAACAATCATTCACCTGGGGAAAGACAATAGAAATTGACAATAATCAGCATGCCACAAGAATACCTTCTTTCACCAACACTATGAAACATTTATTTACAAGCAGTCATGAGAGACATGCTAGACGACTTCCATTCAACAACATCGATCGGAGGTAGCAAAATTTATAATTTCCACTTTGCTGATGATATCGATCTGAAGGCGAATAAAGAGGGGAACCATACGAGTGAACAATCGATTATTCGTGAGACTGCTGGAAATATGTGCATCAATAGTACTTACAGAGAACACAAAGTCAATCAGCTTTATAATTAAAGCAAAGAATATCAGACTACACACATTGGGAATGAGAAAATATAGGCCTACAAATAATAGTAAACATTTAAATTTTCAACGTTTCAAACTCGAAACACATGAAAATCGTTATATATTGTACTTTGGTAAACATCAAAAACATAGAAAACATCAAAAAAACCTTGACTAAAACCTCGATCAAACATGGAATAAATGCAGCCACGACGACGCATCTGGCCTTGGAAAGACAGCTTAAGCTTCCACTCCTACGCGTAAGGTTAATACGATCAAAAATCATTCACTATGGGATATCCAATAGACAATTGTTCTGTGGTACATCTAAGCCATTTGCTCTTAATATCGATCATTCAAGTATTTATATTTGGGGATATAGCCTTTGTTGTGGTGTCGTTTATGTTATTTTCAGGCATAGTTATTTTATTTTGCTCTCATTCTAGTGTATTTTAATGCACGTCTCTATGACAATACTTGTGTATATTGTGCATTCGTACGTCATTGTTATCTCGGATGCTTACTGCTAAATGTCTGTCGTCTAATGCTTTTGTAATCGTGTTATTATTGTTATTGTTTTTTTGTGGATTTTTTTCTTGTTTGTCTTGTATTTTTTATAAAAAGACTTTAAGGTTAAAACGATGAACATATTTTGTATACTGTTATTTATATATTTTCTTATACCCATACCGAGAACAGTGATGGAAGAAGCATAATTAACTACTGAAGGATACTCTCAGAGGCGAAAGAAAAAGTGGATAGGTAATGACACTTGGAACAAATTTCAAGAAAGAAAAATAGCAAGAGTAAGACTTCATGCAGCGAAAAAAACCTGCTACATTCGATTCTTGCAAAAATACATCATCATCATCATTATATGCCGTCTCTGTAACGAGTTTGGCTGCAGCATATCCCATCAATCCCTATCTACCTATTGTCTTGGTGGAGAACTCCGCTAGACTATAATCTGCCTATCTCGTAATGTTACTCTGAAACTTACGTCTCTGTTTACATCCTGCTCGCATCCCCTCGACATTACTCTCAGGTAAGGTTTTCAACAATGTGCCATGTCTGTCATTTTGTTTTAACTAGTATATGTGCTTGATCTGTATTTCCTTTAATAACTCTTTCTTCATACAAAGTGTTGTTAGAACCTCTTTTTGTGTTTTCTATTTCTAAGATATTCTCCTCTTTCTCTATATATCCGCATCTCAAAGGCATCAGTTGCGTCCTCTAATTGTTTGTTTAGCAAGAAGATATACATATTTTTTTTAAAGAAGTGTAATAAAGCACCCGTACAGACAAACGACAAGGCAATGAATAATTAGCCATAACAGCTGAAAGTGTAGCAAAAGTAGGAAACAGTAGATGGTTACACCAGATCACAAGACAGGTATTCAATAGACCACACATTAGAAATACACCTTAGGGACAAAGATGACAACTGTCTCACTACAGAAAACGAACAAATGTGACGATTGGAAGTACATTTTACAGACGTACTTAATAGACCGCCACCAGAATTAACCCCAGACTTTGAAATTGAACCAAATATATAATTTATTTCAGTATTATGTATTCTGAAACCAAACAACGGATCAACAACATCTAAAGATTAGGAAGCAACATATCAGAATAGGAACTTGGAATGGTAGAACACTACACCAATCAGGGAAGCTAGAACAATATTGGAGGCACAAGCATTAAATGTAGATATTCTAGGTTTTGGAGAGACAAGATGGACAGAAGATGGGTACACAAGAAAGGCACATTTTATTTTTGTACATTCAGGAGGAGATTACCATGAACGAGGAGTAGGACGGAATATTGATCAAGAAAGAAATAGAAAAATACATCAGTGGGTACTGGACATATGACGACAGAATGATGATGATGAAGATCAGAGCAAAACCGGTTGATCTAGCCATTATATAAACATACGCACCAACTACAGATTACACTGAAGAAGAAATAGAACATTACTACGAAGATCTACAATAACTACTCAAACCAGTAAAATCAAAAGACATTTTAATAGTCATGGGAGACATGAATACAAAAATAGGAAATGGAAAACGAACGAACATTATATGGCAATTTGGACTAGGAACAGAAATGACAGAGAAGAAAGATGTATACAGTTCTGTGAGAACAACATAACAATATATAATACATTCTTTGAACACGAAAAATGAAGACTATATACATGTAAAAGTGGAGACAGAAAGAGGAACCAAATAGACAATATTATGATCAATAACAGATTTATAAATATTGTTTAGAAAAATAAATTTAGAAAAAGAACACTAAAACATATCCAGGCGCAGATATCAACTCTGACCATAATCCAGCGATGTGCAAAATACATGTCAAACTTAAAAAGATAGTACATAGAAGAGTTCAAGATCTAAAGATAGACGCATCAGCACTAAAATAAACAGACATACAACAAAAATACTTTGTAGATGTAAAGAATAGATATGAACAACTAATGATAGAATGCATGGAACAATACAAAAGGGAAAATCCAGAAGAGAAAATAGATAATAAATAGGACAGCTTAAGGAAAATTATTCAAACATCAAATGAAAATTTAACAATAAGAAACGCCAAGAACAAACAAACATGGATGGCAGATGAAATATTAGAGGACATTTCAGAAAAAAAAAAGTTCAAAAAATACTAGAATAGAAGAATAGACATATGCCTAGAAGAGAAGGATTGATATATCTCTGTTACATCCTAGATCTGTACTCATGGCTTAATTCTGTATTATCTCCAGCTTATCAATATGTGCTTCCGACAGTGTATTTCTATACCATAGTCCATAACATATATTTCCAGTGTCTGCATCGGCAAAAAGATGTTCGCTATTGCATCTGTGCAGTTGATATTAATGTAATTGCACAGATACCGTTCTTAGATATTTGACTGGCATTTTCGATAAGATTTCCAAAAGAAAGGTTCATGTCCAAGGAGATTTCCAAATATTTTATAGTATGCTACCTGCCTATATATATACACCGCCTATGGCGGTGGCAGCTGCCAATTGGTCTGTAACTATCTTGTTCAGCGAGAATCATACTAACCTTGCCTTTGCAGGGTTAATGGCTGCATTTTAACTGCGTACTAGAGTGAAATGGGTTTTAGTTTGTTCTACATACCCTTAATACCTTATATATGTTTCTAACAAGATTGTACAATAAGAGCGTATCCACATAAGTGATGACTCTACCTCGCCATCCAGCCGGAATCTGTAAAGTTTTGTAAGTGTATATGTTAAAATTAACACGCCATACAGCAGAGCCATTAGACAAACACAGTGTTATAGTTCTGCCCTTGGGTCATGATTTCATCTTTCATCTTGATCGATGGATACCTTGCTTATAATAATCCATTCTATCACATTTCCGTGTATATTCTGCAGCGTGATAATGCGGTAGATTTTAATGTTGGTTACGTCCTTTCCTGATTTTGCAAGTGGAAGGAGGTAACCGTGTAACCACTCTCAAGTAGTGTCGTTTCTTAGTTATGCACCTTCCAATGCGTATAATCTCATATTTTCATTCTAAAAGATTGTGTTTCAAATTGTCATGTTTTTCTGTTCACAGAATTATATCTTTCTCCTGTGTCGTTTCTTGTACCTAGCTTTAAAATACTTGTACTTGTATCTACCTTTCCTTAAGTTTAACATTTGCGTGTATGTCTGCCATAACTATCAGAAAGCCTACTAATTTTACAGACTTAAGTATGTGTTGTATGTCTTCATAGTAATTTCGATTTATTCTTCAGAGTGGGCTATATTTGGTGCATATATTTCTATAATGGTGTGATTGAATATGTTTTGTTTTGATATTAAACATAATCATTCTATCATTGTATGTCCAGTACTGTTGGTGTATTTTTCTAATTCTGTCTGGATCAGTATACATAATCCCTGTTTATGATGCTCTCCTCATTGTTTTGATTCTTGATTAGAAACTAGCATCGGAACAGATGGGGCACTCCCATAAGTGTTCCCATCTCCGTTCCAGCAGCCACGCCAGTGTATATAGACTCAGAATCCAAGTCAGGTGTTAAATGCGTGATCTTCGGGTCATTCCAAAAATATACTTTTTCTTGGGGAAAATGGTCGGAAAGTTATGATTCCGCACCGGGCGCCATTAACCCACGCTACGCCTCTGCAGGAACCCGACCGCATTCCATCGATAACCTTCAATTTAAAAAAAATTAAACATTTTCAAAAATAATCTGAAAAGAAAACATCTTTGTACAATGAGGAGAGTATCATAACAGGGAGTTGAAATACTGATCCACACAGAATTAGAAAAATACACGAACAGACCTGGACATACAATGATAGAATGATTATGTTGAATCGAAGCAAATCCTATTTGATCACCCTATTATACAAGAAAAAACATCTGAAAAGAGAAACAGATGAATATGGATAGATAATATCAGAGAAATAATAGAACACCGAGGCTGTACCATAGTAGCGGCATCACAGTTAGCTAAGGAAAGAAGACTTTTCGTCTCCCCATGACGCCTGGCGGCAGGCATGGATAAGACAAGACTATAGTAAGCAAGCTCACTATCAACTAGACTGCCATGACAATCATTGTTAACACATCTTACGGAGAAAATCTACCGAAAGGCCCTACAATGAATACCACATTTTAAATATATGTCCATATAGGCCTACCTACGAGCGAATGCCGATAACTATTGTTCTGGTAATTTTTTTTACCGTTTTTCGGTACACGTTTATCCTGGAGATCGTTATGCATGTTTGAGATATTTGAAGCACTATTTCTTGTAAGACAAATGTCTTCAATGAGTTCTTAGAAACAGTGAAGCAACTATGAATAGGCCTATATATATTTCTGGCAAGCTTCACCGCCTCTTTTAAATAAACTAAACTCATTTTGATATTAGTATCTCTGGGTATATATTTTGGCACCACATCCACAGAAGCAGTGGTCTCTGCCTAATTTCTACGCTGTATTGTTAAACAATTAAACAACTTCATCTTTCTATTATTCAAACGAAAGTATAAATTGTAGGCTTAATACAGATTTGTTTCATTCTCGAAACGTGTATTCTGAAATATACATTTACACACTTAAATGCAAGATTTCAATATAAAGTATTGAATATTAGTTTAAGTGCTATTGAATTTAAGTGCTCGCCGCATAAGGACTTGATTTAATTAAATAGCACAACGGTCAGCTTGACAAAATTTTTATTAAAGCGCAGACGACATACTGATTATCCATAAACATTTGGAGCAATGGACTGATTTCAATGTACCAAAACACAAGACACCGTATCTTTAGTTGCTATTGCGATAGATGTTTCAAAAACATAGTGTAAGTCTTCATTTCTTTCATGTTTCAATAATGCCTGAACGTTTTTATTTTTGAAATCAGTGTTTTGACACCTGATACCTACACATATGTTAATTGTACTCTCTTTCTATTTGTCTAATATGTAAGAACATTTTGTGACCCGGAACATATGATGCAGAAGCCCGGCGGTTGAGAGTCAATGATTTAAAGTAATCATCCCATACTCAATCTGTCCAAGTAGGTCTGACGCCTTCACAAAGCTTATCCATTTACTAACTCATAAAGACTGATAGAATTCTGATTTTCAAGATATAGATACTAATGGTTATATATCTTTTGAAGGGTAAACAACACGAGACTTGTCGTGCCTACTATAGCAATTAGTAACTTCGACATATATATGACGTGTTGGTTCATTGGAAACTACCATGTAAACTGCCTCATTTCAATTTCCCTGTGAATTTTACTGGTTATCTTTACAAATAATAAACATAGTGACAAACGAAGATCACGGGATGGGGGGGGGGATAGAATTAGCCAAATTAGATGTCTATTTTAGGACCGAGCAGTCCGGCTAGTGACGATGTGGTACAGAGCCCATCTGTGACGGCCACTGTATCGAATTAGATCCCCGCCACAATCAATTGTGTACCCGGACCGTTCAGAATGCAATAGCAAACTACTAAACGTATTTATTTTGCCTAGAAAAATACTATAGCCAAAAATTATGGGGTGATGGATACGTCATGAATAGGATACGCTACCAATTTTTTAAAGACGGCTATGATCCAATTATCCAATAAGGTTTTACTATGTCCTCAACATAGGTCTTACAGCAGTCTTGAGGGCGTGATAGCGCAGTAATTAGCGCACTGGCTTCACATACGAGTGGTCGTGAGTTCATTCCCTAATTTACGCGGAAATGTCTTCAAACAGCAATGACTCCTGGTTGACCCAAACTTGATTGGTTACCGGATGAATCTGGCTATGTGTACAATGTACAGTGTACAGTCATGACAATGGTATGATAAATCAACCATGTATAAATGACGTATTACAAGTGAATGCAACGATCTTAAAATATGTACTTGAAATATGTGTTGACAAGTAACATTTTGATATATATCACAAATAAACGAAAATTGAAATCAACATTTTAATTAAAATATAGATTATATGGTCTATACCATTTTCAATTCACACACCCAATTGCAATTATGTATAATTTAATTTAATCATAATGCATCCTATGACTTCGTGAGATTCATATTTGCAGACACCTGAGAAACCAGGGACCACCGAATGTGAAGAACACCGTATAATTAACCTCCTGAGCCAAATAACAAAAATACTTCTCAGAATCATCATGAAGAGAGTAAGAAACAAAATATAAACAGAAATAAGCCCATAACAATGTGGCTTCGTAGAAGGGAAAGGTACAAACAGTGCTATATATTTTTTGAGAACAATAATAGAGAGTTTTATAGAGTTAAAATCAGACCTGTACCTATGTTTTATAGACAGCACAAAAGCACTTGATAAAGTTAAATATAGTAAAGTTATACACGTGCTAGAGAATTTTAACATCGATAGTAAGGACGTAATAATAATCAAGAACATGTACTGACAACAAACAGCAGCAATAAGAGTAGGAATTCAATTTGGTCATTTTCAACAAATTAAAACAAGGGGTTAGACAAGGTTGTGCCCTTTCACCAGATCTGTTATCCTTATAAAGTGAAAATATAATTCATGCAGTGGGAGGACATAACATAAATTATTTGAGATATGCGGATGGCACTGTTCTGATTGCTAAATGTGAGGAAGACCTTCAAGAATTAATTAATTTAGTAGTCACAGCCAGTAAAGAGAGATGTCTCTTATCAAGAAAACAGAAGTAATGGTTATTTCAAAGATACAAAATACCACACCTTGCAATATAAAAGTGAATTATATAGTATTAAAATAGGTCCACCAATTCAAATATTTAAGTACAACGGTTACATCAAATGGAAGAAGTTCAACAGAGATAAGAAACAGAATAGGGCAGGCAAAAATAATATTTACAAAAATGAAAAATACACCAATACTAACATATGAATGCGAGTATTGTACAATAAACAAACAAACAGAAGAATACATTGTTCTACAGAAGAATAATGAGAATACCATAGACTGCCAGGAAAACTAACGTGGAGATGTTGAAAGAGTCAATGGAGAAAATAAGCTTAATTAATAATATGAAAAAAGAAAATCTTCATTTGTGACACGTTATGAGGAAAGGATGTTTGGAGAACATAGTCACAAAAGGCAACATTGAAGGCAACAGAGACAGAGGACACCAGCGTGAGAAAATATTATACAGTTTAGCAACCTGGCATGGCAGAGAAACAACAACAAGCTTTGTAACAAAGGTGTGTCAACAAAGAGTTCCACGATCTTTATACACAAATGCATAAGCGTTTGTTACTAAGATCTGAGAGGCGAGTAAAGTGTTGTCAACATGTTTTTAATGTTTAAAAATCTAAATTGTTATGTGCCTTCTCAACTTTTCCATTAATCTATCTTCAAGGAGCAGTTTCGAGTAAACGTATTGCTGGCCGATGCCCCGGATGTACTCCACACTTGCCTGTAGAAGAAGCATGAACAATTGAAAAAAAGCCAGAAAAGGAATTTCAGGACTGAAAGAGATGGAAACAGCTGATAATAAACACTAACAGCTCGCAATCTCATTTTAGGCTCTTGTCATCCATATGGTTGAATATGCAAGCACCACTATCACTGTCAGTCACACACAGATTGAGAGACTGGTGAGAAGTTATAATGAAACTATTCGGATCATCCTTGTTTGCACAAGGGATACAACCTGTTTGAGATTTCAAATGATTTTCCGAGCATATCTTACAGAATTGATATGTGGCACGCCGGTGCATACCTCAGAGTGAGTTCTGACATAGACCACACTACACAGTGAGCTTCCTCATGTGAAGGGAAGCAGGCTCCAGAGAAGCAAATCATTAAACATATACCATTAAACAGATGTGCACCCCAGAAGACATACCTCTTGGCGAGTAATGGATACCAATTCCTGTGATCTTGCAAAAGACAGTCAAGACCGTCGTTACACTCATTAGAGAGTGCAGGTCACATAGCCTTCTGAGCGTTGTTGCTGAGGTCAAGGCACTCATCTGCGAACATACCGATGACACAAATGTTGTGATGTACACGGACGAGTCGGCCATACGTCACCACCGATGCGCATGGGCCTTTGATGCCAGATCTCAAGGAAGAACAGTACACATAGCCAGTGGAGGCTTTACCGCAACAATAAACAGTATAGCAATGACAGCATTTGCAGTAACACATGAATATTTCCAGGTCCGACACTGTGGCTGAGCGGTTCACAGCGAACAAGGAACCATAAAGGAAGAATGGCTGCACTGCTACCTATTGCCACTAAAGAAGCCCAATAAAAACTACGTCCAGATCAATGGCTACCGAATCATGACGATGGAGAACACCACAGGAAACTGATTGAGAAAATTGTAACACAGCACCTCGTTCGAGAACTAGAAGAGAGTCGCATCTTTCCGGGCACGCTCAGAGGATACAGACGTCAGAAAGAAACATCGCGCAATGCCTCTTTTTTCGCATACGATGTATTCGAGGGCTTCCATGAAGGTCTCGAAACGTAGCTGTCGCGTTTAACTTGGAGGACGCGTATAACAGAGTGCCGTTCGAATACCTCATCAACACACTCGTGTTCTTTAACTCTTGTTAGTTAAAGAGTTTTGGACTCCTTAGAGGCACTCTAAAGAGTTAACTGTTGACCCTTTCGTCATCAGATGGATATCAGCGGTGTTGCTCGAGAGGTAGGTGGCCATTAGGTGCGGTTGTTGGACATCTAAACCCATAACAATACGCCCTGGCCTTCCACAGTGATCTTCCATCTCGCCCGTATTATTCAATGTCTACACTGTAGCAATCACACAGCAGCAGCTCGTCGGGAGAGGTAGAACAATGTCTTTTGCGGATGATATCCTTTGTTATACAGACAGGGACGAGATAGAACAGAAACTGTCGAATCACTGCAGAAAAGCTAGATCGTATTGTCTCCTGGTGTGACAGTTGAGTGGCACATATCAACCAACAGACGGCTACGATGACATGGTTCTCTCTTAACAATCACATCGTAAAGTCCGCGACACCGATGGTGGAGATGAGAGGGTCCAATATAATCAGGATCTTATCCTTACAATTTCAGGGCGTACGATTTGATCGTAGTCTGTGTTTCCAGGAACACTTTGAGCATGTTATCGCTAAGGCCCGCGGAGAACTTTCAGCTCTGAGAGTAATGGCAGCGGCTGACACTAAACAACCACAGCTCGTAATATTATATGAAGCTCTTGTCCTCCCTGTCATTGAATATGCAGGCGCCACTATGACCGCCAGTCACGCACAGATTGAGTGCCTGGAAAGAATTAAAAACGAAGCGATGCGGATCATACTTGGTTGCACAAGGGACACATTCTGTGTGGCTATGATATTTCTCCTTGATTTTCCGAGCATATCTCATAGAATTGATATATGGCGTGCCAGCGCATACCTTAGAGTGAGTTCTGACATAGATCACCCGATAGACAGCAAGCTCCCACGTGTTAAGGGAAGCCGGTTCAAGAGAGGCATATCGTGGATGGGTCGGGCCGAAGATACCGTTAAACATATCTTTGCCCCAGAAGAAATAACTCCTGGCGAGGAATGGATACCTATCCCTACGTTCTTTCAAGAGGCAGTCAAGACCGTCACTACACTCAACAAAGAGTGCAGGAAACACAGCCACGTAAGCGTGGATGCTGAGGTAAAGGCACTAATATGCGAGAATGCCGATGATTCAGATGTTTACACGGACGGGTCGGTCATCCGTCACCAGCAATGCGCATGGGCCTTTTCTGTCAGATCAAAAAAGAAAACAGTACACGAAGCCAGTGGTGCCTTTACCGCAACAACGAGCAGTCTAACTTATGGAAGTATTCGCGTATCGCAGGTACTTTACTGGCTGGAATTGTAAACCTATTCCCATGCATGAATACTAAGTGATTCACTGAATATGATTCAGAAAGTAAAAACAGATGATGGTACGTAGGGAATGGGCGGACTCATTGGAGCGAGCTAAAATGCGGGCATCACTACGAAAACGCACGCTTTTTTATGTCCCCGGACATGCGGGCTTGGAGGGATACGATCGGACCGACAGATTAGCTAGTCTCGCCACCACAACTGTCGGTCAACCTATGGACCGAGCAGACTGCTCGCTGATCTTCGTGAGTCCTAACGATCAGAGGATTTTGAGATGAATAAGCATGAGTCAATATCAAGGATTCAAGAATATGCACAATTACATGTGGCGAGGATGCAACTCCGTACCTTGACTGTCACAGGTATTAGGTATTAGGTAGGTATTAGGTATGTTGATTATCATCTTCGCACACCGGACACGTCCCGAGTGAGGATGGGCGTGGCCCGGAGAACCCCTGACAAATAAATTTCAAAAAGAATAGTGAACCAACAAAGAACCGGAACAATCAGTCGTTATACCCTGAGAGATTTACTGAAGCGGAAATTGGAACAGCTATGGACGTGTCCGGTGTGCGAAGATGATAATCAACATACCTAATACCTACCTAATACCTAATACCTGTGACAGTCAAGGTACGGAGTTGCATCCTCGCCACATGTAATTGTGCATAAGGAATTTCCAATGGCAAACTAATGAACATATTTATATTGCCTAGAAAATAACCACAGTCAAAAATGCTCGATTGATAGCTACGTCCTGAATCGGAAACACTACTAATTTTTTTTTATTCCCTTGTGTATATCCCAAATGACTCAAGTGATTCAAAAAGTCATAACAGGGATGTGTTTAATTCGACTGCTCATGCGTTATAATTAATAATCTGTTATAATAACTAATGGATAATTAATCTTATGAGAGAGATTTAAGTCATCAAAATGTGAGCATCAATACATAAAATTACGCTTATATTTGTCGCCAGACACGCTGATGTGGAAGGAAACGAATGGGTCGACAAATAACTTCTTCTTCTTCTTTCGTTCACTTGAAACATGTCTATATCTGTAATTCTGTTTCATTAATAAAACTCACTGTCTTTTGTAGTTCATACAGTGTCCCATAGAGCTTTGATTACAGTGTTGTTTCCTCTGGCCAAAATGTATGCATCAGTATTTCATGCTCAGAACACTCTTGAAGTATATATTTGGCACTCTGTGCTGCCTGTCCACATGTACACATGGCCGTGTTGCCAATCTTGAACTTTGTATACATGTGACTGCGGAGTCGGTTGTGTCCTGTTCTGAGACGTAGAATTATAAATAACCAAATGGTCAGAGGATGTCCGATAAATGGGATGGTGCCGCAGTAACCTGTTTAAATCATTTTGCTTGACTATGCGTAGAATTATAACTTGCTCTGATCTGTTAATAATGGGATAGTCATCTTGTGTTGGCGTTTGTGGCTTTTTTATTGACTTGATCATCTGTTTTTTCTGATGGTAGGTGATTGGTATATCTGGTTGGTCTTCGGCAGCACCTTCCTTAGCCAGTTTGTCTGCTTTTTCATTTCCTGGTATTCCACAGTGAGAGGGTATCCACTGCATGGTTACCCTACACTGGTAAGACAATTTGCTAAGAAGTTTTTTTCAAGTCTGTTAGTTTTCCAGACTGGAGAGCTTGAAGCACTGACCTTGCATCTGTCAGGAATACCACAGGATGTGGGCCAGAGTTGGAGTTCAGCAGTTTTTTTAGCTGCCACACTAATTGCTTGGATTTCTGCATCATAATTATTGCAGAATTTTCCCGTCGGTGTTCTGATTGTATCTCTAGGCTTGTGTGGATATTCTATATATACACCTGCACCTCCATTCCTCACAGCATTATGTGCTGACCCATCTGTGTACACTCTGACCCATATATCTTGTGGATATTCCTCATCCAGGAAACTGAGGGTGACTGTCATTCGCTGCACACTGTTCTGTTCGCCCTCGATTAGTATTCCTTTCACATGGGTCTGAATGTATATTGGCATTCCTTGGCTTTAACACCACGGGGTTTGTTCTGGCACAGACCTTCGGGGCTATCAACTTCAGGTAGGTCTGTAAGTTGTCTACGGAGTCGTTTAGCTTGGTGGATAAAGCTGCTCCTTTTCAGTCGCCCCATTGCTAGATTTTGGAATCTTTCCTTCATTGGATGACTTGGCATACACTGAAACTTTTCTGCTTGAATTAGTACTTTTGTGTCTCTGCGTTCGCCAAGTGTTTGCATTCTCCCCATTTTCTGCATCTCTGCTATGGGTGTTTATTTCACTGCTCCCAACATTATTCTAAGTGCCTGGTTTTGCACTTTATCTAGATCTTGTAATGTGGTGTTTGATGCAGGACACCACGCAGCTGAACCATATTCCAGGTGTGGTCTTATGCCTTGCTGGTAAACTTTACTAAGTATATTTCCACTGGCTCCCCATGTTAGTTTTCTCAGGATAACTAACTTCCCCCTAGCTTTTGTAGTTGCTTTGATTATGTGCTGCTTCCATGTCAGCTCATCATCAAAAGTAACTCCTAGGTATGTGGGTTGTTTGTCTTGTTTCAAGAGCTATCCATCTATCTTGATATGGCCAGCTTTTTGTTGTGGTGAGAGAGTAAAGAGTGTAGTGATGCACTTATCTGTATTAATGCTGACGCACCATCTATGTGCCCATAAGGTTAGGGCATCGATAGCTCTTTTTATTTGTTTAGTAGCCACAGTTGCATGTTCTTCCGTGCACCATATCACCAGGTCGTCAGCATACATTGCCACTTTGATCCCATGTGGTAGTTTTGCAACTAGGGCATTGATGTAAACCAAGAAAAGTGTGGGTGACAGTACTCCTCCTTGGGGGACTCCATGACGCAGTAGAACTTTCTTGCTCTTGCGACCATCTAATTGTACCATGGCTCTTCTATTATGCAGGTATGCTTTTACCCATTTGTACATTCTTGAGCTAACCCTGCAATTTCGCAATTTCTTTAGGAGCCCTTCTTTCCAGACCGTATGAAGTACTTTCCCGAGGTCTATCCATGCTGCTAGTACCAGTTTCGTTTCTTGGAAGGCATCCTCAATCTCTTGGGAGAGGTAGGTTGCCTGAGCTTCAGTAAAGTACACTGTCTGAAACCTGCTTGCTGTGATACCAGAAGGTTTACACTTTCAAGGTACCACTGCATCCTAAGATTTATAATGCGCTCCATTGTTTTACATAGACAGCTTGTGAGGCTGATGGGCCTGTAGTTGGAGACTGTGTTGCCATCTTTTCCTGATTTGAGGAGTGTTAACATTATTGCTTCTCTCCAATCCTGTGGTACATTACCTGTGGACCAGCTTGTGTTAAAGATATGCAGTAGCTTTGCGCTTGCTGCAATTCCCAGGTTTCTAATCATTTCATTGGACACTCCATCAGCTCCAGGGGACTTTTTCATTTGTAATTTGGATATTGCATGCTCCAGTTCTCTCATTGTGATTGGTGCCTCCATGACTTCAGGTATAGGTTCGCCTTGTCCAATGTTTTGCTGGTTCTCTCGAACCTCCTGTTGTTTGTGTGGGCTGACTTTGACGTTATTGTCATCTGCAAAGGAATCTGCAAAGTAATCAGCTGCATGTTTACCTGTTAAAATGTTTCTATCTTTATAACGTGAGATTCTGGTATTTCTCCCTGTACCTTCATCATTTAGTTGTTTTACAAGTTTCCATAATTTCCTAGTATCTCTTTCTAGGTTCAGTGACTCTGTTTTTTCTTTCCAGCTGCTCCGTCTGGCTTGTAACTTGGCTCTTTGAAATTCAGCCTTTGTTTGCTGATATTTGTTGTGATGTTGTTGGCTAGGTCTGTTCTCAGCCTGCTGTCTAGATGTTTCTATCTCATTTTGCAGCTTTTCCAGTTCATCATTCCAGTAGGGTTTGTAGTTTTAGCGTGCCCCCCCCTGAATATGGTTTTACTAGCAGCATGTAGTATACATCTATTAAATTCACTCACTGCTCATTGATGTCTTTGTCCAAGTCCATGTCCTTAGCTAGAACACTGGTTAAATGATGGTATATTTTCCAGTCTGCCCTTTCATAGTTCCACCTAGTGAGCGTGCTGCTGTCCTTGGTAAATTCATTGTGGATTTCCAGAAGTACTGGTCTGTGGTCACTATCTCCAAGCTGCTTTCCAACGACACGTGTTATGTTCCATTCCAAGCCTTGTGAATGGAATGCCAGGTCTGGTGTAGAGGTGGTGTGCCATGCTCTCGAGTATAGCATTGGTGAGTCTGATGGCTGGGTAATACGGATGAGATTATTTTCATCCTGCCAGCTCTCAAGTTCCTCACCTCTCTTGTCGATATGATCGTAGCCCCAGCTCTGAGAATGGCTGTTGAAGTCACCACACACCATAAGTCTCTTTTTGTCTGGAATTGTGTCTAGTGCCAATTGTATCATTTGGTCAGTAGTAGTTCAGGAGATGGAATTCTGCACTGTCTGTTTTTAGGTGGAGCATCTGGTATTCTGCCCCTTCCATATATACTTCCAGCTGACATGCGCTGATATTGTTTTTAACAAGTGTCAGAATTCCACCCTTTTGCCTGTCCTTTCTGTCAGACCGGTAGCACTGGTAGCCTCTGATTTTGAAGGCTATTTCGCTGCTGAGGTGTGTTTCTTGGATACAGCATATACTAACTTGTTCTTCAGTATGGACATTTTCAAGTTCTAATTTTTTGCTGTATCCATCTCTTTTACTGTTGACACTCTCAGCATTCCAGTGCATTATTTTTATTGGTCGTTTGTTTGTTTGGCCAGTAGCTATATTCCCTTGCCTCCTGGCTCCTCGGGGCAATTGAGAAGGACTTCCAGTAACTGAGGTTGGGCCCTTTCGAGGTATAGGGCCCGGCACCGTCCCTGCCTGAACGTCCGCCACAGGGCAGGCACCATAACTATTTATATATGTAGACATGTTTCCATTGTGTTTTGTGCGTGGCATCCTGATTATCTGTGCGCCTTTTGGCTGGATGCCTCCGTCTTCAGCACTCTGCTTACTCGGGCAGGACTATGGTCCTGCTCGAGTGGGACTGCCCAACCAGTCTTAGTTTCCAGCCCCTGATGGCTGAACTAAGCCCCATCACCTCTGTACGGTGCTGGTCTCGATGAGGACAAATTAGTTAACCTCGCTACCATAACAGATAACCAGCCTATGGACCGAGCAAATGTACTTAATGTTCTTCGTGAGTCCGCAAGATCATCGGATTTTGAGATGAATGAGCATTAAGTATAACCGAGAATGTGCCAATTAAACACCTGACACAGATTTCAAAAAGATCAGTGAAGTGAACCAAAATAGAACTGGAACCTTCAGCGGTTATACTCGAGAGATTTACTGAAGCGAAGATCTGAGAACCTATGGACGTGTCCGGTGTGTAAAGATGATAATCAACATATTTACTGCCTAATTGCGATTATATGCGTTAAATATATTTGCTGAAATACATCATTTTGAAGTAGGGCAAAGCTAGTGAAACGTTATACATTATATGATATCTCTCAAAAAGCTTCTTGTCTGACTTCTATCAAAATAGTATCACTAAATGTGATATGATATGTTCATCAATCTTTTTGCTAGGCTTGCTGACACTACATGGAGGGCTTTTACAAATCTGGTCAGTGCTTCTTCTACTAAGAAATTACAGTCAGCCAATTTCAGGCGACGAACCAAGGAATGGTGCATAAATGTGTTTTACCCCTACCCATCATCGTTCATGTGATGTTTACAACACTGCACATGCGCCTGTGATAAATAGAGAATATACTCGTATGTTTCACTCTGCATATACATAAAGATATATGTATGTTCTGTAACATTTACGATTCTGACACATCTTATTTATTTATGATGATTCATCATTCGCTGGGTCTATATTATACTTAGAAGATGAATACTACACGTAGAATTTCCTTCCCAGATCAATATTTCATGTTGTATGTTATATCTACCTGGCCGCAGGCATCTGCTCGTGATTGACACTATGAGCGTGTGTCTTGAACGAGGGACTAGGTATGTTGTAAAAGACAGTTCTATGACGCAAAAGCAGTCGGATGTATGTACTAGCACACGCGCAATTGTATTCAGGATCAGCAGAATTCAATGTTCCTGCCACTTGCGTCTCGTGTTGATAATGACTGCTGTTCCTGATCGATGTTTTGCCTGATTTCACAATCATGAATTCTATTTGTGTCTGGAATTTTGCTTTAGTAGTGATATTTCTTCTGCAGTAACTTGAACTATGCAAAGTGTCATTGAGTCTTAGTTTTTCCTTCAATCTGAATATATTTCTGCTGGATTGTCGATATTATAATTCTAAATGACCTGATACAAATGATTGATTTCAGTTTCGAGTAAACGTATTGCTGGCCGACGCCCCGGATGTACCCACACTTACCTGTAGACGCAGCATCAACAATTGAAAATTTACTATGACAGTTTTAATGTGATGCTTAAACATAAACAATGAAAAATACAGAGGAGGTACACACTTTGACAGAAACTATATACAAGGTGAGTCAATGGATGTGTGTGTTCACGTATATATATATATATATATATATATATACATATATCATGTATTAAACTATGATAAGAGCCTTGATAATATAGCCATATTAAAGTATGAAAGTGTTCTATAGGTAATCTAAGAACTTTGATACAATATATTTCAATCTAGAGACTGCTCTGTGAAGATGGATTAAGGGAAAAGTTGAGAAGACACATAACAATTTGAATTTTTAACCATTAAAAACATTAGCTCGTTGTAGATCAGGTATATCAAATGTGCTGCCATCGGGGCGCATGCGGCCCTTTTCAAGCACGTTTGCAGCCCGCACACATAATACTGCAATTATCTCATTTGGCAGGGTGCTACGTATAAAAAAACAATACGGCTATTTTAAACTAGTACGGGTTTACTATTTATGAAAATTTACAACATTTACATGAAGTAGCGGATATGTTGTTATTGTCATGTTAAAATTTTAAAACAATAATAAATTGAATCTTGTGGAATCCTGCCGGTAATTATATTATTTGTTTTCATGAAGTACTACGTAAACTGACACCGTTTAAAATGGCTACATCACCTTCAGCTAAGAAGAAAAGGACACGTGGTGAAGAAAGGCGAGTATTTCAAGAAAAATAGGAACTAAAGTATTTTTATGCAATGGTAAATGGAAAGATACATTGCTTAGTATGAAATAACAGCACTCCCACGCCAAAAGAGTACAACTTGAAAAGACATTATGAAACCAACCATCAATCCTACGATAAATATGAGGGCTTAATGCGTGTTTCAAGACTTAAAAAGTTGAAGGCTAACTTGATACAGCAACAGAGATGTTTTACAAATATATATATCAAACCAATGTCGCTTCCATTACTGCAAGCATGAACTCAGCCGAATGGTCGCCATGAGTGGGAAATCTTACAGTGAAGGAGATTTCGTAAAGCATTGCCTTATAAAAGAGGTTGACATTATGTGCCCGCAGAAAGCACAGTTATTTAAGGATATTTCGTTAACCACGAACACTGTTGCTGGACGGATTGATGAAATGGCAGATGATTTGAAACAACTATTGAAGGTTGCATCATCCAAATTTGAACATTTTTCTATTGCTATTGAAGAGATCGTTGACATCACTGGAATAGCACAGCTTGCATTTTTGTATTAGGGCCTGTGACAGTAAATTGTATATTTATGAAGAACTGATTGAACTAATCCCAATGCATGCCACTACAGCGAGCGAAGACATCTTTGAAAAAGTCGAGCAGATTCTGCATTACTATGATTTTAATTTGAATAAACGTATATGTTTATCTACTGATGGTGCTGCAAATATGGTTGGCAGACATAATGGTGTTGCTGCCAAGTTGTGAACAAAAATTGAGAACTCGTATCCAGATTCATCATTTGCACTATTTCACTGCATTATTCATCAGCAAAATGTGTGTTCAAAGATTAAAATTGAATCGCGTGCTTAGTGTGGTCACAAAACCAGTGACGTGAACTTTATCAGATGTAATGCTCTCAACTATCGTCAATTCAGTCAGCTGATAGAAGACATGGATAGTCAGTTTACCGATGTTCCACTCTACACAGCAGTCCGTTCCGGTGGTGATGATGTCACAAAGTGCTGAAAATATTTTATCTGCTGAGACCAGACATTACTTTGTTTTTGGAGATGAAAGGTAAAAGCAGAGATGAAATGAAAGATGAAAGTTGGATCCAGGATCTAGCGTTTTCTGTGGACATTACTGCACATTTAAATTATCTTAATTTGAAATTACACGGCAAAAACAAACTCATAACTCAGTTGTACGACGACATCAAATATTTCATTACAAAACTAAGCTTATGGAAGACACAGTTGTCACGTGAAAATTTGGTTCATTTTCCTAACTGCAAAGAACTCAAAAACCAGACCAATCTGTACTTACCATTGTTAAATATGAGTCACCTAAAGTTATTATCAAAAGAGTTCCAGGAAAGATTTAGTGATTTCTCATCTTTTGAATACCATTTTGCATTATTCTCGGCACCATTCAACTTTGATGTTGTCAAAGCAGAGCAAACTTGCAGATGGAGCTATTAGAAATGCAGTCTGATTCTACACTCAAAGAAAAGTATCTAGAAGTCTGGATAAATCTAGAAATCTAGTTACCTGGCTTCTATTCATACCTTCCTGAAAAGTTTACAAACTTCAGAAAGCTCAGATAACAAAGCTGACTGATGGACACTTGTCATCCCTAATGATGGTCGGAACTGCAAATACATTTCAGCCAGATATACGAAAAATTGTCATAAAAAAGAGGCATCAAACCTCAGGACAAAACACTGATTAACAAGTAAAAATGATTGAATGTTCATAAATAAATGTTGGATTTCAAACCGCAGGATAAAATACTGATTAAAGAGTAAAATGATTGAATGTTCTTAAATCAATGTTGGGTTACAATTGTTATATTTGGCGTTGGAGGGCGTTAGTTTAATAAAGCCATTGTAGTAGGCGTGCACATTAATTAAATATAATTCAATAAGATTACAGTGTTTCTCAGATTTGTTGGTGTGACCCCCGGTATACTCAAAGTATCTTATGCAGTCCAAGATGCATTTTGAGTTTGACACGCCTGGTCTAAATCATTCTCTCAGTGCCCTGAAAGTTCTATTCTGACTCTTCCCTGTCTGTATATTAGGATATCGTCTGCAAAGGACAATATCCTACCTCTTCCTTCGAGTTGCTGATGTGTGATAGCCAAGGTGTAGGCATTGAATAATACGTGTGATATGAGAGATCCTTGTGGTAGACCTAGAAGCATTCGGTTTCGATGTCCACCAATCGCACATGAGAGTCACAGTCCTCTCGAGCAACATCGCTGATATCCATCTGACAACGAAAGGATCAAAATGAAAGAGCACGAGCATGTTGATGAGGTCTCTGTTATACGCATCATCAAATTCAGACGCGACAGTACATGGAAGACCTCAAATCTTTCGTAGGCGACAATGGCGAGGTTGCATCGTGTTTCTTTCTCACGTCTATAGCTTCCAAGTGTGCCATGGAAAATGTGGCTTTTTTCCAGGTTTTAATAGAGAGGTGACGTGCGATAATCTCTCAATAAATTTATCTGTGGTACTTTGCATCGTTATGATTCGGTATCCACTGACATGTGCCTTGCTTTTATTGCGCTTCTTTAGTGGCAATATGTAGCTTGTGCAGTCATTCCTCCTTGAACGTACCACTCTTGATGCTTTAGTTAAACATATACCAGGTCGTGCTTGTCACTTTCCTTAAGGATGGTGAAAGTTCTCATGTCAGATGATTTGGGCGATGCTTGGTGTGATGTACAAGAATCGCGATGTTTGGTGCGATGCAAGGATGATTGTATCATCCTTGTGACCAGGGCTTGGGGGATGTTCCGTGACAATTTAAGAGTGGTCTGGACGGTATTTGTGTTGAATTGTATGCTCTCATTTCGCTTTGCACACACACCTGATAGTTTGATAGTTTTTAATCTCCTTACATCTAGATTGCTTTAATCTGTCTGTTGAACATAATGCTCAAGGAAGGCCTTCTTCTTATCTTCGTCTGATTTATCCAGGATTTGTCCAGGAATACGAAATCTGGACATTGTCAGTCTTGCTCTACTAAAAATGCCAGCACGTCTTAAGAGATTTGTCTAAATGATCTGCGTGTAGAATTCATTCCCCCTATTGTAATTTTTCCATGCAGAGTGCAGGTCTTGAAGAGTAACATAGTCATTATGTTATGATGACTTGAAAATAATTATACAGGAAACTCCTACATCCGACACCATCATGCTTAGTGACTTTAACGCACGGGTGGGTTCAGACGGCGTCCTGGGATGGTGCTCATGTGTGAATGGCATGTGTTAGGAGATGTGTGCTTTCTGCCACGCATTGACTCCATGCTTCCTCTATGTCATTATTGAATCATGGTGGCTGATTCAGCTCAATGAGCCTTGGGCGCTAGACCTGCAGCTTTCTACGCCTCATTTTGCTTATAGTGTCAAAGTCTGAGTTTATTGGAAGGCTTGTGACACACATTAATTGGCTTTCCATGTTTGTGGTTCTTGAATATGATGGTGCACAGGTATTGCTCGTTGCCTTTATGCCCTAACGCTTTAAGCTGCATAGATTGGAAACAACTGTTGAAACCAATGCCAAGTCTATACACTGTGCCAGTGACTCCAAATTGGCTTGCAGTCCTAGTTATTGAGCCATCATTGAGACACAGGCCAGCGGTAGTTACCAACATGTTCTCTATATAATGCATATATGTTGACATTAATGTTGAGTTGTAGCTATCCTGCATGCCAATATGTTATTATTAGTGCTAGACTGTATCTGGCATGCATGTCTATATGTTGACAGTAATGTTCAATTGTAGATGACCTGCATATCTATATTTACAAGTAGTGAGTGATGTCAAAGAATAATGACAGTGACTATAGTAGTGAGAATATACTAATCCTTCTCAGCTGCTGAACACTAGCATGATGTGTACCAGACCGTGAATTGTTCTCCTTGAGAGTTATTTACTAAACAATTTTAATTTACTAGTATTTTATCGCCAGGAAAAAAAATCGCTAATGGCATGAGAACACGAAAAGCATGTTACGGGCATATATTCGCATACATCAGTGTCAACTTCGTACTTTGAATTAAAAGAAAAACTGAGAGATCGTTGGAAAATGAAACACACGAGTTTGTATTCTGTGTTCTGTAAACATGCCAACCACCTATTTCAACAAAAAAGTGGTTAATTTATGTATATTCTTGTCACTGACCGAAGCAAGTCATCTGCTCCAAATACGTACGTGTAACCAATCACCGATGGTGTCCAAGTATAAAGACGAAAACAATGGTTTTTCACCTTTTACTTATTGTTATCATTCTTGATTAGAAAGTGGCCTCACTGCACGTGGGGTATTCCCATAAGTGATCCGACCTATGTTCCAGTAGCCATCCGACTCGATGGTGTTTCGAGTCAAATGCCGCTGAAACAGACGTCAACATCAGGGCACAACTCTGGCCCATGCGACAGATTTCTTTGTTGTTCCGTCCACTCACATCATGCCCGTAACTAGATCAGGGTTCATCATTCTAATGAAAACGAGGTTTTTTCACTTATAATCAGCTAAATCAATTGAGAATGTATTCAGTACTCGAAGATACAATTTTTAATTATTTTTTTTAATACCATTTCTTGTAATATTAGCATTAAGAAAAACGGAAAATATATTGTGTAATATGACTTTGTCATTAGAGGTGAGGAGGCGAGTTCTGCAGTGTTATATATCTCCTATCACCTCCTATGAGCCTTGGACAATAAGCAAACAGGAACGTGGGAAATTAAAAGCAGCAGAAATGTGGTTGTGAAAAAGAATGCTGAGAATATCATGGACTGTCATGTACACAAATGTAGCATGTTGAAAGAGTCAAATGCGAGTCGGAGCTTAATAAATAATATAAGAAAATTATAATATTCTTTTTTTTTGGATCACTTTATGAGACAATGTGGTTTGGAGAACATAGTCACTACAAGCAACATTCAAGGCAAGAGAGACAGAAAGCGACAACGTGATAAAATATTCTACAGATTAACAACCTGGCAGCGCAAGGAAACAACAACGATCATGATATATAATACTGGGAATAGAGAGCTGTGGAGAGCCATGATTGTCTTACGCCATCATGCATGGCTCCTGGTGATAATGATTATTTCTTGGTAAGCTCACATTGAAGTGTGTAAGTACGTGTTTCAAAACCTGAGTGTCGGAAGTTTTAAAAATAAACTATCCGGTCCACAGTGAACATTTTAATACAAATAATATGCAAATGACGTGTTTAAATTTGCAGTTGATATTTAATTAATTTAGTACTCACAGAAAGTAAAGAGGCATGCCTCTTCCTAAATATAAGAAAACAGAAGTAATGGTTGTTTCAAAGAAACAAAATACCACACCTTGCAAGATCAAAGTGAATGATCTAGTTTTAAATCATGTTCACCAATTCAAATATTTAGGTACAACGATGAAATAAGTTACAGCAGATAGAATAAGTTCAACAGAAATAAGAAGCAGAATAGGGCGGGCAAAAACAACATACAGAAAAATGAAAAATATATTGTGTAATATGAAGTTGTCATTAGAGGTGAGAAAGAGTGTTATGCGGTGCTATATAACTCCTATACTAACATATGGATGCAAATTTTGTGCAATAAAAAAAGCCCAGGAAAGTGGGAAATTAGAGGCAATAGAGATGTAGGTCTATAGAAGAATGCTGAGAATATCATGGACTGTCAGAAAAACGAATGTAAAGGTGTTGAAAGAGTGAAATGCTAAACGGAACTTAATCAACAATATATGAAAAAGGCAATCTTCTTTTTTTTGGCCACTTCATGAGACAGGCAGGTTTAGAGAACATAGTCACAACAGGCAAGATTGAAGGCAACAGAGATAGAGGGCGACAATGTGAGAAAATATTAGACAGTTTGACAACCTGGCACGGCAGGGAAACAACAACGATCTTGGTACATAATACTGGAGACAGAGCTATGGAGAGCCATGAACCCATGAAAGCCTATGCCAGCCGGCATGGCAGCTGATGATGATGAGATACACTAAAACTTACGCCAAACAAAAATTGTTTATTCTATGTAAGAAAAAAGTGGGAGGGGGTGGGCTTGTGTGAAATGTGTCCAATGCGCTAAAGTGTATGTTTCCAAACTGTTAATAAATCTATATTTACCGTATTTGTAACAGAACGAATAGTGAATCAAATTTTGCTTCCGATTAGTGAGATATGGTCTTAAATCTCCATGTCCAATGATTTGCAATAGATGTCATTTTTCTTTTCGTAAGAAGAATTCTCTTCTTATGTCGTAAGAAGATTGACTTTTCTGTTTCAATGACAACTTGTAAAAACGTGCACATGAATGTAGCACACAGCGAAGCAGATTGGTACTTAAACAATTTTAAGAAATGACATACATACATATATATATATATATATATATATATATATATATATATATATAGTAATGCATATGTTTCATAAGTAGTATGTTAGGAGTAAAAAAGACAAATACGGAATGCCTAAATGTTGAAGATGACTTGCTTAAATGGGTTTGCTCTCGTGGACCACCATTTACATCTCGTCCAATATACAGTGTGCAGCGAAGGACAGTCACCCTCAGTTTCATGGAGGAGGAATATCCACGAGACATATCGGTAATAGTATACACAGATTGGTCAGGACAGAATGCAGTGAGAAATTGGAGGTACATGTGTATACATATAGTATCCACATTAGTCTAGAGATACGATCAGAACACTAACATGGAAATTCTGCAATAATTATGATGCAGAAATCCAAGCAATTAGAGTGGCAACTTAAAAACTGCTGAACTCCAACCCTGGCGCACAGCCTGTGGCATTTTTGACAGATGCTAGGTCAGTGCTTCAAGCTCTACAGTCTGAAAACTAACAGACTTACAAAAACTACTTGATGAACTGTCTTACCAGTACAGGTCATTCAGTGGATACATTCTCACTGTGAAATAGCAGGACATGAAAAAGTAGACCAACTGGCTAAGGAAGGTGTTGCCGAAGACAAACCAGATGTACCTATCATCTACCATCAGAATAAATAGATGATGAAGTCAATAAAAAACCACTACGAGATGTATATCACATTATGAACAGATCAGAACAAGTTGTAATTCTATGCCTCTTTTTTCAAATAAAGTGATACCAGCAATGATCTGGGTGGGCCAGACTGAACGATTAAGGGCTGTAGTCTCTCAAGAGCTAGAATCAATGCTGCAGTGCTTGTGAGAATTTTTCCGGTGGTCATTGAAGCGGTTTTTCTGTCCTCCGCTTGATCGTTTACCATCGTACAGATCCCTATAGAATAATCTCTTTGGAATGTGATTGTCTGGCATACGGACCAGGGCAGTTTAGTACGTTTTAAAAATGTTCATCCCATCGTTTGAGAATTTCCTCTCTATCAGTGATTGTATGCTTTCCATCTGCGCTTAGAAGAGGAGACGTACCTAAAGACTGAGGGCCATAGAATACTTTTAACGCTGAGTACATTTGTCTGCATATTATTGATGTCAACGTAATGCTGTATCACTTTGGATTTGCTGCTAAACCATGAGTCTTGATTGAAGAAAGAACCTTAGTTCTTTTTGGGCAATTATTATTTGAGTTTTCGTAGAGTAGATAACCTTTGTGCTGTTTGTGCTTGTTGTCCAGGAGAGCTTTGATCTGTACATCGTTTTCGTGAAACCAGTCTTGATAGCCACCCGTCATGAACAGCAACGCCCACCACATCTCCTGTAGTTCTGTAGATAGTGTATCGGAGGTTTTCCAAGCTTTTTTTATGTCTATGAAATCAACTATCAATGTTGCAATTTTGGTATGCATTGAGCGGCGCAGAAGCTGTTTATAAAGTGGATCTTTCAATTTGGAGACGTCAAGACGTTTTGACTGCTATTTTGAGGTCGCCGGATATGCAGTGTATAGTAATTCATTTTGGAGAATAGAAGTCTGTGGTCCGTCCAGCAGACGGTGCTGCACATGGACTTATTGAATCACACATCCTTCTTATCACGTTGTCTCACGATGACATAATCAATTTGATGCCACTATTTTGATCGTGGGTGCATCCATTAGTCTTAATACGGTGAGAAATTTGAAAGGCGGTGTTGGAGATGAATAGGTTGAATGCTGCACATATTTCGAGCAATATCTTTTCATTGTTATTGCATTTGTCAATGCCCTTCCTCCCCAGCATACCCTCCCAGGACGCTGTCCGAACCCACCCGTGCGTTAAAGTCTTAAGGAAAATGGTGTCGGATTTGGGGGTTTTCTGTATGATTTTTTTTCAACTCATCATATAACTTTTCTTTCTGTTGATCGGGTTCGTCATGGTCGGGGCATACACATTAACGAATGATGCATGCTGCCTTTTGAAAAGTAGAAGGGGAACAGTCATCAGTCGGTCACTAATGCCCTTTGGAGATCCAGCCATCTTTCTGCCTAGGCTAGATTTAATTACAAAGCCAACTTCAGCTTGCGTTTCACTTATTTTTTTTTCAATCCAGAAGAAGGAATATCCAGCGCCTTGTTCCACAAGTTCACCTTCCTCAGACAGTCGTGTCTCGCTGAGGGCAGCGATGTCAATTTTATACCTTGCTAGTTCTTTCGCTACAAGTGCGGCACGTCTTTCTGGCCTTCCTCGCGGTCCAGTAAAGTGTGCACATTCCATGCGCCAGTTGTGAGTGTACTCACATTAAGTATCCTTGTTTTCTTCTAGCTTTTACCGCTGAGTAGGGATTGACGTTTGCACCTAAGTATTCAAATTTATTTACATATTCTATCTCGATATTGTCTATTCTGATTTTTGGTTGTTGTATCTGTTGACATGATTTTTATTTTTTGCGTGTTTAAATACAAGTTTTGTGATTCGCTATATTTCTTTGTGTTCTTGATTAGCTGTTTCATTCCCTTTAAATCATTTGAAAGAAGCACTGTGTCGATTGCGTAGCGTAGTTGAGGGATTATGAATCCCACCTTTTGCTGCGGTCAAGGAACTAATATGCGAGAATGGTGATGACACAGAAGTTGTGATTTACACGGGACGGGTCGGCCATTCGTCACCAGCGATGCGCATGTGCCTTTGCTATTAGATCACAAGGGAGAACAATACACGAAGCTTTTAATCAACATCATTAAAACTTGATGTGTACCACTATATAAATGTACCAATGCTCTTTATGATTTCATCGCAATGAATTACTAATATATATACTGACTTAATGTATAAACTGTACTTAAAATATTGTAAAGTCATTTATGAGTATACAGATGTTTTTGGATTGATCTCCGGATTTATAATTTATGTATTTACCTGCTCTCAGTTTCACACGGGTTAAAAATTACTGGTATATACTAGAAATAGTCAAACGTGAAATTATGGTATCAGTTGTTTTTGTATGATTTGTTAATATTGTATTTAAATAATTAGTAAATTTTGCACAGTTTTGATTAACTTTAATATTTTTCTCTGTTAATAGAACCTAGCAACCAAGTTCATCCCACAGGCCAAGTTGGTGCTGGTCAACGGAAAGGTTTTTCACAAATCTTTACTTGGTAAGCTTCTGAGACTTTTGGAAAACGTGTTAACAACGTTCAGAGACTTTGGTTCATATGGCGGTATGCCTCACTATGAAGTAAGCAATCTCTTGTGATATACCATTTGATTGGCATTTCATGTCACACAACACAGATTACCAGAAATACACAGGTATTTACTGTGAATGTGAAATTTAAATGAATGAAATACGGCAAATAATCATTAAGGTTAGTTGCTGATCCATTGGTGCATGATGCACTTTAACCAACTTTATTTTGCTGGAGATAAACAAATGCTCTTTCAAAATATGGTTGTCTTTCTGCTTCTTAGTCACATTTGAATGTTCATATGTTAGATAAAAGCCATTAATGTCCCAAATCGATCTATCAAGGTAGGCCCTATATCTCAGCAGCAATGCATACAAACGGTTGCGACGAGAATGGTCCACGTGAACTACCATTCACAAAAGATACACTCGTCATCATGTCTAAAGTTTTAAAGTTCTCCTAGAGTGTAACCACCATTACCCGATGACTGAGAGTTCCAGTTCGTTATTGGTTGCAAAAACATTGTTTTAAGTTCACAGTTGCTCCTTTCTGTCAACGTTGCATTTCAACACTGGTTACTTTTGGGTTGTCCATAAATTACGTCAGCAATGCTTTGCCAATATTTTAACTTTTCTGCTCTTGCGATGGCACGAAATCCCCCCCCCCCCCCCCCACGATAGCATACTCATCCCAAAGAAATTTTAATAGAAAATATTTAGAAATTATCTAAAAATTTAATATAAATTATTTTACAATTCTAAAATCTACAGTCAAGAACTGCTCTCTTCGAAAAATGTGCAACAATAACAACACTGAAATGTTGCAATTTGATTTCTCACATCTCACAGATAGTATACTGACATTAATACTATTACTACAGTTTCCATAGAACTCATTCAGAACTGGGGTATTGTTGCCCGGCCTCTTTCATGTTGTTTACTACCAGATTTAGAAATTGTATGTGTGCTGATGTTTTGTGTGTAATGTTCGTTTTCAAATGCTGATGACAATTTGTTACATCCACTGAATTAAACTCAGGTTAGTTCTGTTTATAGTTCGTAAATCGTTTATATGCCCTATGTTATGGTATAGGTCCTCCTGTACAAGTCGAGCATGGTATGATCATTTTAGAGGGTGTTAAAGAAAAATGACTTGCACTGAAACTTCTCTTTCGTGAGGAAAGAGGACATTTCGTAAACACATTTTGCAATGAGTCGACCTTACTACCTCGTCGGATCTTATCTGAAACTAGTGACAAAACAAATCCAGACAATTTAAAATGATATCCGGTGCAGTGGGTGGTATTAGCTTTCTGCATGTATTACCATGTTCAAAACCAATGTTACTCAAACTTTGTAAACCGCCTTTCCCTTTCGTATAGAAGTGATAGACAAGCCCCATTGGGAAGTAGTCGTGTTAGATAAAGGACAGTTTTACCAACAAATGTGTATATCTTCATTTTTTGATGATTTTTGTTTTTAAAATAGTGACGTAATGTCGATGTCTTAATAGATTCATAGAAAAATAATTTGTTTACAAATAAAGAACAATGACATTAGTTGTTTCTGTATGAGGAAAGTCAGTGAATTGGTATTTACATTTTCAACACTATACTTACAGCACTTATATTTAGGGTGGTTCATCTGCCATTACTGAGGACAGAATAATGCAAACAAAGTATGATTTACGAAACCGCTCCTCCATGTGTTCAAATTTTGTACAAAATGTATCAAATATCTTGTAATTACTTATCTATGAATAACAATGTCAGACACTTCCCCTGTTTCTCACTATAAAGAGTTTGCAAAAGTGAATGTATAGGTTACATTGTTCTTGTAAATAAACGTTCACGTTTGTTGAAATGTGGTACACTATTGAGCATTTATGCACACTTTGAGAAACCCTGCCCTAAACTGCCCACACGGCGCCGTGCCTTTAATATATGGAGGATTGATAAACTATCGTGCCTCACCTTTGTAATCCCCAAATTTTAGACATTACGTTTATTGGATGACAAAATTGTCATGCTGTCAAAGAAAACACCAACACTAATACCTTTATGACCAACAACAAGGCTGTCACTCGAACGTGAGGACTGACAAGCCACGGCTGTCCACTTGTGAGACTTTGTATGATAACACTATTTATATCACAAAATACTGACAGTATGAAAAGCAGACATCTTAACAACTAGATAACATGGATAGGTAATATCCTGCTGATGTCCTACCAGATGCAGCATAATCTTACGAGCACTGTCTACGTCAAAATCTAGGGCCGAGTAAAATTTTATTTTGCCGTCAGTACAACTCTTGTGCCACTTAAAGCTGGAAATTAGTGCAGTGGGTAATAGCGAAACAGTGGTAATAGTTGCGGTTGACGCAAAATATTATCTTGTTTGTTTTGGTTGAGCGCATTTGGTTGTCAGTTCGGGATAATATCTTGAAGGTTAATTGTTAATGGATTAAAAGATAACAACATAGTGAAGGTATTATCAAGTTTAGAAGTATTAATGTGGATGCGTACGAAGTAAGGTTGTGACCTAGTGAAATGGTAGCGATGCGCTCAGCGCGAAGTTCAAATGTGATGTAGCGTCAACATCAGAAAAGTGCAATGGAGATGGAGAGAGAAAACACATCCATATAACCACATTAGAAGGACAGCTGGAGAGGAGATGGGCACCACTAGCTAAACCTTTTGCCCACTGAAATACTACAATGGATAATCACACACAGAGAATACAGAACAAAGCAGTGTTGGAGTGAAAATCAAACTGTATAGGTCGCTGGTGCTTTCTGTTGTGTTGTATGGTTGTGAGAGTTGGACACTCACTGCGGACATGGAGAGAAGATTACAGGCTTTCGAGTATAAATGCTACAGAAGAATTCTACGAATTTCCTATAGGGAACATAAGACCAATGTGTACGTAAGAAATAAAGTAGATATGTGTGCAGGTGTCCAGGAGCCATTGCTTTCAATAGTGAAACGACGAAAACTAGCATGGTTCGGACATGTATGCAGGCACGATTCCTTGTAAAAAACAATACTGCAGGGAACTGTCGAGGGTGGAAGAAGCAGAGGAGGACAAATAAAGACATGGACAGACAACATCAAGGAATGGACAGGGCTAGATATTTCCACACTCATCCGCATCGCTGACGATAGAATTCGCTGGAGGACTCTGTGTGCTGAAGCATCCAATGTGGTACCCCTACGACCCTGAAGGGTTATGGGTTTATTGATTGATTGATTGATTTGGTTGTACCATTTCACGTAATACTGGCAATGTTATTGAACAATATAAGTAGAGCTTCAAACATTCAACAATAGCTGACATTCAATGAGATATGTTGCAGTGGCATTATACTCGTATTATTTATACAGCCACGTCTATCTTTGTTTTCTGTGGTGTGCTATTTGAACATATTTACAATATGTTTCTAGTGTAATTCCCGTAGACACGCTGGGAATGTAGGTTAAAACCTTCTCAACCCCATTTAATAAATTAGAACCTCACATTTAGCATTATAGTACAAGTATAATTGTAATATTAATTTGTGTGATAACATCTCTGAAAACATCTTCCTAAACGAAATGATTTAATCTTTTTAGAAACCACCCATTACAAGCCAAGATCACACACACATGCACACGATTAACAACATTGTTTTATACGATACAAACACTACAATATATATATATATATATATATATATATATATATATATATATATATATATATATATATATATATGTGTGTGTGTGTGTGTGTGTGTGTTAGGAGACCTAACGAACTGTGATAACTGGAGGTGGATCACACTGCTATCCGTACCTAATAAATTCGTTGTAATATGATGCTTGCAAGATTAAAGTCCTACCTAGACTTAAGACTTAGAGAAGAGCAGTCAGGTTTCAGACTACGTCGTTCCTGCCTCGACCATAAATTCCCTCTTAGAAAAATAATTGAAGAATGTCTAGAATTTAGATCTAATCTCATAATAAACGTCGCTGATTTTCAAAAAAGCATCCATCATCCATCGCTTTGGGAAACGTTAAAAATATATGGATTATAAAACAAATATATAAATGTGCTATAAATAAATAAATATATTTAGAAATATATAAATAAACTCATTCTATACCAACTCAAAATGCTTTGTTCAAACAGAAAAAAGCAATTCAGAAAGGTTCCCTGTGATTACTGGTGTTAAACAAGGCTGCCCTATTTCACCATAACTATTCAATATCGCAATTGACTGGGCTATGAGAAAAAGCACATCTAACGCAAATGTAGGAATCTTCTTCTTCTTCGTTCATTCTCAAACTCCCGCTGGATCTCCCTTACAGCAGGACCATTGTCCTTCTAGATTTCCAGCAGGATGTAGTCCAGAGAATGGAAATGCGTTGTGTCGCAGTTTTATTTGCGCCAGTGGCCCGACACATCCGTCTTCGGTGGAATTTAGGAATCAAATGAATAAATAAAACAACAATAGAAAACCTGGATTGTGTCGATGATCTTGCACTATTGAGTGAAAACCATCAAGATGCACAATCAAAACTTATAGATTAACCCTTAGCTGCGCTGAGTAAAAAGTATAAGTCATATCTACAGTGCGGTGAAATTTCAAGGGCTGTTAAATATTTTTCCTCTAACCAATTTGCCCACTACATTCTCACGTCAAAGAATTGGAATGTAGGCAAATTATTATTGTATGCATCATATACATAAGGCCTATACTCTAATTTATGAATAATGTTTCTTTATATTATGTAGGAGACGTGAAAACTTTAATATAATTCGTCTTGCAAAATAAACATTATGTAAAACACATAGACCTAATCATAATAACCCGTTTTATTTCAGGCGCAAAGTTTTTCCTACCAGTAATATGCTTCTCAGCATAATTATGTGTCACATCACAAATATTATGTGTCATACACATTCAAAGATTCTGAAAACGTTTGCATGATCAATGTTTTGAATCTTTAACTATTACTGATAGAAGACAAAAATGTTTACGTTACCCGTATCACGAATTTGATACACGTGGTCTACAGATAACTGAATCTAATTCTATATCCTCCGAATAACGAATACTAATACTATCACAAATCAAATTAACACTTCCTAAATCACTTTCTACATCAGATAAACTAATGCTAGAACAATCAGAAAAACGTTCTTTCAAAAGCGCATAAATCTCTGATTGATTGAGTTTTCGCATCGACATATTTGTAGGCCTAGATATATTGGTTAAAGAAAAATATTACTGTTCTGCCGCTGACTAAAAATTTGAAATAAAACTTGCACACATGCCAAACTTCAAAAGGTACAAAAATGCTCCTATCTAGGAAGCAAATTAACACTCGACGGTGATGTCATGTCAGAAATTACAACTCTCATTGCACTAGCATCAAGTGCCTTTAACAGACTAATATCTGGCGGTCAAAGTCAATCAGCACACGCACGAAAATACGCTTATTTAATTCCTGCGTAATTCCGGTGCTATCATATGGATGTGAGAAATGGAAAAACTCTTTATCTTCAGAACATAAATTATTGAGTTTCGAGAACAAATGTCTTGGTAGGATATACTAACACACATTGGAGTGAATTCAAATCGAATGATAAAATCAGAGAAGAGCCACATCAAAATTTCATCACAGATGTTATCAGAAAACGTCGTTGGTTCTACATCGGGCACGTCATAGGCGCAGACATCAACAGAATCTCTTGAATGGATACCTATAGGCAAAATAGCCAGGGATATACCAAAAGAAACACTCAGAAGAACAAAACGTAGAGAACATTAAACAATCAATATCCATACTATTCAAGAACTGCACAGAATAGCTTTGAACAGACAGGGTTGTAGAGATCTGACCTCTGCCCTGTGCACTAACTTAGCGCAAAAGGAAAATGAATGAATGAATATTATATATATATATATATATATATATATATATATATATATATATATATATATATATATATATATGTGTGTGTGTGTGTGTGTGTGCGTGTGTGTGTGCGTGCGTGCGTGTGTGCGTGTATGTGTGTGACTTTTTCCACATTTTCATAAGAGACAAATGTTAATTCCAGGCAATCATTTATTCGCAATTCATTTGTGGACTGATTTGTGTTGATTATTTCAATTAATAATTTGTGCTTGTTCTTTCGCTAACTGATTTATTTTTATTTTTCGTTGACTGATTTATCATGCAATCTAGGAAAAGGGTAATGAAGTGATGCTAATCACTGGACACACACTGGAATCACTGGACACACACACAGATCGACGTTTCGATGAAAATGTCTTTTTCCAGACTACATACACAACTGAAAACTCCGAGCACAATCTACACTATAGACGTTCACATGACCGATTTAAATGTAATGTGAATGTGGACCAGAAGGGTTGAAGCTAGGTCAAATGTGAAACAACACAGGAAAAAGTAAACAAAACACAGATACATAAATGTGAAATAAGACACGCAGAGAAATGGCGGGACAACATGATATCATCCATAAGACTGGTGCTCATTGATCCCGAAGGGCTTAAGAGTGCAAAATTAATATATGTAGCGATTTTCAAGCGCATGACGATTCTGGTCGTCAGAGAAGCACGACTTAATGGTCTTAAACTGAATACACTGGGCGGGCCGATGGCCTATGCAAATGAAGTGGGCCTCAACATGATAATACAAAACATCTTTGATGCTGCACATGTGTAGGGAGAATCGGCTCGCAAACTTTCTTCCAACCCCACCTATATACGTCATTGCGCAGAGATGATTGCATAGATGACGTTGCGGGACAGACATGTGAAACTCTCATCAATGGTGTAGGTGGCTTTGGAAAAAGTGACAGATTGGGTCTATGTGACATAGGCACAGGTGTAGCATCTGTTTCGTTTGCAGCTGATAGTGCCAAATGATTAGATAAGTCAGGCTGGAGATGACTCGGGACCAGAAGATACCTACGGTTCTTGTCATGTCTGTAAACGTCTATGTGAACGTGTATACTTTCGTTCTACTCATCGTTTTCTGCTGTTATGTACTATTGACAAATGTATTTTGGTCGAGACATCGATTTGTATGTGTACATATGTGTGTTCCCAGTGATTAGCAACGCTTCATTACCCTATTCATAGCTTTACATGTTAGATCTCGGGTTAGTGCAGTAAGTACATGTTATCGATTGACTTGCATTATCTCGCAGACTAAATTATATTAATTATTTCATAGATAGACTTAGTGTTTTTTCGTGGAACAATTCTTGTACATTCGTTCGTTGACTTAGTTATGTTCATTTTTTCATTGACTAATATATGCTCATTCTGTCACTGACCTAGTTAATTGTAATCAGTTATTTAGTATACGTAAATAACAACCAGTTATTTAGTAATCGTAAAAAGCCGACTATCAAAGTCTAAAATAGACATGTGGGGAAAAATTTTCAAAACCACATCAAATGCATTGCTATTAGCATGTCAGAAGTACAACATGAAAATTAATGTACAAAACACAGAACCTATCGAAATTAGCAAGTCTACAACATCAATGGATATAATAGTTAACACCAAAGTTAAACAAACAAAAGAATTTAAATATCTAGGTAGCTTTCTTACGAAAATGGAAGACTAGACAGAGAAATAGAAAACAAGATGCCAGAAAGCAAACACAATGACCTACAAAATATCACCATTACTCCTTCACTCTTTAAGATGAAAATGAAAAATACAGATAATATCTACAATTTTTATACCAACACTCTGCTGCCAATGTCAAACTTGGTCCTTAACAGCCTCGCAGCAGAGAAAAATGGTCATTTGTGAAATGAAGTCTCTGAGAAATGCTGCAATGGTTACTATGCTAGATAAAATAAGAAATGTAGAAATTATGAAACAAGTTGCTATAATATCATGTATTGAGCATATCAAAAGACAGAAAGTAGAATGTCACCTAATGAGAACGAACTCAAACCAAATACCAATAAGAGCAATTAACAAAACGGTATCCGGTCATAAGGCCATGAAAAGGTAGACCATGAAAACGACGGATAGAAAATATCAAGCCATCCTTGAGCAAACATGGACTTGGAGCAACCAAGGCGACTCATCTGGCTTTGTAACTTCAGATGCAGATCCAATCCCTACGTTTAACGGCAATTATGAATACGATCAACAGTCGTTCACCTGGGGACAGAAAATAGACAATTAGTGGCCAATTAATTAGCCCATGCAATTAGTTACCAGTTATTTTAATGGATGTAACTAGTACTTTAACATAATGCGTGCAATAGTAGATGTCCCAGCATCTTCTGTACATAATATAAATAATTTGAAATATGCGGATGACACTGTTCTGATTGCACAATATGAGGAAGAACTTCAAGATTTAATTAATGTAGTAGTCCCAGAAAGTAAAGAGAAAGGCCACTTCTAAATATCAAGAAAACAGAAATAATGGTTATTTCAAAGAAACAAAATAACACATCTTGCAAGATCAAAGTGAAGGATCTGGTATTAAAACAGGTCCAACAATTCAAATACAACGATTAAAGCAGATGGAAGAAGTTGAACAGAAATAGGATGCAGAATAGGGCAGGCAAAAACAGAAAATGAAAAATATATTGTGTAATGTGACCTTGTCATTAGAGGTGAGAAAGAGAGTTCTGTAGTGCTATATAACTCATATACTATCATATGGATACGAGTCTTGGACAATAAAGAAACTGAAAAGTGGTGGAAATTAGAGGCAATAGACATGTCGTTCTATAGACGAATGCTGAGAATAACATGGACTGCCAGAAAAAACTAATGTAGATGTGTTGAAAGTATCAAATGCGAAATGGACATTAATCAATAATATAAGAAAGAGACAATCTTCATTTTTTTTTGGCCACGTCATGAGAGAGGCAGATTTGGAGAACATAGTCACAACAGGCAAGTTTGAATGCAACAGAAATAGAGGACGACAACGTGAGAAAATATTAGACAGTTTGACAACCTGGTGTGGCAGGGAAACAATAACGATCGTGATACATAATACTGTGTATAGAGAGCTGTGGAGAGCCAGATCGCCTACGCTAACCGGCATGGCACCTGATGATGATGATGAACTAGTAGTATGTACATTTTCGACTTTCCAGACTATTGTATTGATGGTGTACGATTAGAATTAGAATTCACCATCCATGACGATGATGGATATTACGTACAAGATCAATGTAAGAGTAGTCCATAGTACGTACAAGATCGATGTAAGAGTAGTCCATAGTACGTACAAGATCAATGTAAGAGTAGTCCATAGTACGTACAAGATCAATGTAAGAGTAGTCCATAGTACGTACAAGATCAATGTAAGAGTAGTCCATAGTACGTACAAGGAATCACAAGAATTATCAATGTATGATGATGTGTATCTTCTTAGACGTGCTGTATTTAAATTATATACTAACACTTTCCTTTGAATTTATACTGTTTTTGAATTTTTTTGCCCCTCGCAAGACGATTCATGGCACCCTGTCCCCGTGAATCTGTCTTAAATACTTGCATTTCGCATATGTCATTTACAAATATCTTTGTACCAAAGCAGAGGTTATCCCTGATATATTGTAACAGACTGTAATTCTCCATAAAGTATATCCTTGATATCCTGCCATATTCATCATCCTAGTTCGTCCCAGCTATTTGAGTCTACACTGACTGTGCATGGAAAATATTGATATTATCTGTTTGTTCCTATAAGCCAATGTTGTTGACTTTGTTGTCTATCCTCAGGTGAATGATAGTTGAAAGTATCTACACATGCCGTTAAACTTCGGGTTGGGAGTTTCCGTTGTCAGTCGCTTTCCAGATATGTTATAAAGTGTTATAAAAAGGCATAAAACGTGACACGTTATTTAATCAATTTTTGTTCGAGTTTATCTTGACGTTTTCAAGTTTTTTAAAGTTTGTCTATATTTATTTCAAGGTTATCTTGACGTAAATAGTGACTACTTATTTAGTACAGAAATCGGGACATTTTATTTAGTTGCATTAAGGCCATGTTTATTTACCATTATTGTGATGTTTTCTATCCACTGTTTTCTTGTATATGTATGTGTGTGTACTTAATCAAACACATACGTGTGTGTTTATATGTAGACGTAACGTATATATAAATATATATATATATATATATATACACACACATTTAAACACACACATTTACAAATTTACTCGCACAAATGTATAAGCATATAGATACACACATATACATCCATTAAACTATATATATTAGGGGTGTACCGGATTCCGGCTCCGGCAAATCCGGAATCTGGCCATTTTTACAAATCCCGCTTAGTCTCCGGCTTCGGTCCAATTTAGGCCGGAATTGTGTTGCCTAGTCACGTGCATTTTCTGTAAATGTTTCATGAGGCCAAGCTGAAATTTATGGTGAAAACTATGAAAGCAGCCCTGCTTGAAGCTGTTAGCAGCAGATTTGCGGACATTGAATCTAACAGTATTTACACCTGTGCCACACTACTGGATCCTCGATTCAAGTTGTGCTTCTTCTCCGAACATGGCAGAAGTGATGCACGAGCCCATCTGATGTTAGCAGCTAACTCCTTTATTGATTCAGAAAACACAGTCAGTACACAGGATCCACCAGCTACTAGTAGTAATATTAGTGTTTTGATTTTTGTGAGCACTGCCACACAGTACTAGTTCAGCCTATGGAGCTGTTTTGACACAGTTGTCGAGGAAAGTCCCACAGAAGATTTTTCTGCAAGTGCCGAAGGCAACAGCATTAACACTGAGGTGACACAGTACCTGTCAGAGCCACTTCAAACTCGACAGTCAGATCCAGTTTCATGGGTATCGCAGCAGTCAGTGGATTGGATAAAATGAAATCTTTCTTCACCTATAAAGACATATACATGCCGGCATGTGTTGTTGACATGCTAAGTAACTCGGTACTCGGACTGGTCAGCAAGAATGCATAAATAGAAGGTGCATTTTGTTCACGCAGCAATTAGCAACGACTCGAAATAATTATGACAGGACGCAAATAGGAATACTCCTCAGGAATAGAAGAGAGAGTGTAGACAAGGCGGGATTAATTCCTTTCCGGAACGAGATGGACGGTTACCTGTCCGGAAGGGAACGTTTTGGCAGTCAAGAGCGGACAGTTCAACAGGATGGTCGAGTCACCAGTGAGAGATGAACTCCACAGGCAGTGGTAGAAGGTATGCACAGGCGGTCGTAGAGCTCATTTTCGGACACCGGTTCGAATAACATTTGTGAAGATAGCATTTAACCGTAAAAGAGATGGTCTACAGTCTCTAAGTAGCTGACGAACACGCTGTTCGTATTTCCTGGACATGTAAGGAAGTTGTATGTCTCAAGAATTGCTGTAACTTATTGAGATTAGAATTGTGTAAGAGACCATCTGACGTATCTGTTATATTTCAGTGACATAGAGTGTAAACCTGCTGGATCGGGTTGTATGACCTGAATGTTACAACCCATTTCATAATTGTTGTTTAATAAACTGTTTTGACTACTACTCAGGAAAAGAGGCCACACAATTATCCGGAGACGTGATTTCATTTATGATACAAAGTGTCTGTATGTTTCATTGAATTGATATAGATAACAATATGAACGAAACTTAGCTCAGCACCAGAGTAGGCAGAGAGTCTTGCATTCAAAGACTCTGCCACATTTTTGTCACACTTCTGTGACGCTGCATCCTATTTATTATTGACAGACTTGTCTGTCAAAGACAGACAGTCGAACATGTGACCTCTGCCACACTCGGTGACGCATCTTCGTAACACCTTCGCATTTGGTGACATAGCTGACACATTCTTCACTATCACACTCTTGTGACCCAAGAACGGCATTATGTCACACTGTGACAGTTTGGTTATGTATACGTATTTAGTAGAAGTAGACATAACTTGTGGTAAGTTATTTAGTAGAAGTAACGAGTACTTAGTAGGTAAATTAGTGATTGCTTCGTCAAGTATTGCTAGTATTTCGTCTGTTTCATTTTATAGACGTAATCTAGTGACCTGTCATTTAGTAAACTTCACTCGTAGCCAGTTAGTTAGTAAGCGGAACTAGCAATCACATAATGTACTAAGTAGATGTAATGTGTGACCAGCAAGTTATTTAGTGGACATAAATAGCACTAGTTATTTGGTATACATAAAACGCGATGCATTATTTACTAGGCTTAAGTAATAACTGAATACTTACAACACCTAACTAGTACTCTGTAATTTAGTAGATGTAACTTGTGATCAGTAGTTTTTCAATAGAGTAACTAGTGATTACATCCTGAATTACATCAGAAGACAACAGATTAAGTGATTTTCACATGCTTCCTGACTACCATGAGATAGTACCCCTCAAAAAGCTTTGCTATATAGTCACGATGGATACAAAACCAGTGTCAGACCCTGCAAAATTTGAATTACAGAAATAAATGATCAACGCAAACAAACATATATGAAGCACACAAAAAGGCCGTCTCTAGAGAACTCTTCAACACCTGACTCTGCAAGGCAGAAAGAGGTATACTGCGAAAACGAAGAATGTTAATTACTTAGTATTTATACCAGTTACTTAGTAGACGTAACTAGTGACCAGTTGTTTGGTAAGTGTAACTAGTAATCAATTATTCATTATACGCAACAGGTAACCAGTTGTTGTTTTTTATTACTAGACTTGCTAGCTTTCTAATTATGAAGTTGACATACCTATGTAATTATTTAGATGTAAAGATTATTCAGCTGACGTACCCCAAATAATTATTTTTGTCAAATACATTTAAATTTACATACCCAAAATATATTAATTTTTTTCATTTTTAGCAACATCTTCAGCAGCAAGATCATACATAGAGTCTCTTGGCCGCCTTGGGCACGATGCCAGGTCCTTTGGAAAAGGTGGTACGGAGGAAATAGGTTAGTTATCTGAAAATTGAACATACTTGACGATGCACTTACTTAGTTATGTATTACACAAAGACAATAGAAGAATCCATTCTGAATAGAACATTCTGAATATAATTTTGTGTGTGCTAATCCTTGCATAAAACTTGTTGATTTTCAAAATGCCTTCGACAGCATCCATCGACCAATGCTTTGGGAAATTTTAAAAATATACGGATTCCAAAACAAATATATAAATGTTATAAAATCATTCTATACCAACTCAAGATGCTGTGTTAGAACAGAAAGAGGCAATTCAGAATGGTTCCCTGTGATTGCTGGTGTTAAACAAGGCTGCCCTATGTCACCATTACTATTCAATATCGCAATTGACTGGGCTATGAGATGTCATCACAGATGTTATCAGAAAAAGCCGTTGGTCCTACATCGGGCATGTCTAACGCGCAGACACCAACAGAATACACGACAAATCTCGTGAATGGGTACCTACAGGCAAAAGAGCATGGGGTAGACCAAAAGAAACACACAGAAGAACAATACTTAGAGAAAGTAAAACAACCAATATTCATACTATTCAAGAACTGCACAGAATAGCTTTGAACAGACAGAATTGGGGAGATCTGACCTCTGCCCTATGCGCTAACTTCACCGCAAAAGGAAAATGAATGAATGAATCCTTGCATAACTGACACTGCACTAAAACCCGCGGGGTCAGAGATACGAAGACGCTCGGCGGAAACCTAGGAGAAAAGGTTTTCACACTCATGTAATACTAACAGCAAGAAAGCAGAATAGAACCTCCAAATAGTAAAACTAAAGGCGAATACTTGTGCAACAGTGTTTTTTTCCGTTCTGTAAGACGCATTTCACATTTCAGATGTTAATGTTTTACATTTCCGATGTTAACATTTAACATTCCAGAAGTTCACATTTTCAGTGAAGATTATTGATACGGCGTGTAGGATTATGGTAAACTCAGATAATTTAGAAGCGCGTTACTTCATAATCATTCTCGTTGTTATTTCTTTATTATATTTAAGTGTTGCTTTCTTTCTTATATTCTGAGACGGAAAAGAATATAGAAACAATATTATTATATATAGTTATTGATACTATTCATGTTACATATTCTTTACTAAAAGTTGTATTCTTTATGTATTCTATGAATTCCTCACGATTCTGAACGAGATATTTCTGCCAAGGACATATTTAAATAAATGTGATGTCTCTCGTGAAATTTCTGTGACTTCGCAAAAGGAGGAGGAATTCACAAGCATCAAAAGCGGTTCAAACGGTGAAATAGGCAAGTGTGTATCGTACACAATGAGGATTCAGGACATATTAATTAATGTCAGTTTGCTACCTTAAAAAAAAAACATATATCTTACCACGTACTTCCGTACTTCCGAAAGTCAAGTAACAGACCAGCAGCATTTGAGGATTAGAAAGAAACGTAATAGACCTAGCACATAGAATGTTAGAACACTATACCAGGCAGGGAAGTAAGAAAATTTAATTTTACACACTGAATGTCGATATTATATAAGTAGCAGAAACGACTTGGAAATACGGTGTTACACACGAAAGGAATAATTTAGCTTTATACATTCAGGAGGAAATTATAATGGACGCTGAGAAGGACTACGGATCAAGAAAGAATTACAGAAAACAAATATCAGCCACATGGACATACAATGATAAAATGATGATGCCACAGATCAAACAAAAACCTTCAGATCTAAACCATTGTTTCCAAACCACTTCAGACCACTGCCCACTCTGCAAGACATAGATGTTGTTGTAGCCCCCTCCCTATCCTTTAAAAGAGTTTTTAGTGTTCAAGCCGTTTGATTTTTCTCTATGTAAATAGTAATGTATCATTACTGCTTATGACTTTAAATTGTTGAAAATGTAGTGACCAATATGTGCTTCATCTTGAACACAGATATTGCTGTACCGATTTTGATGAAACACAGCCCATATATAAACATTGTAAAGTGTATTCTCGAATACCATTATGCACAGTTTTATACTTTTGTAAAAAAAAATGCATAAAATGGTTTAAATATTTTAAAAAATTGTGAATACGTATTAACAGATTACATTACATTAGTAAAAATATTATTTGAATAATCAAAACACTATAAAATTTCACGAGCCCTGCATAAAAATAAATGGAATAACACTGAAAGTTGTGAATAGTTTCACATACCTAGGTTCTACGCCATCACAATTTCATCATAAAATTACAACGAATATTATAAAATGTATAAAGCGAACGCCAAGACAAGCAACACTTTCGGCAGTAAATGTGTAACATAAAAATTACATTAATCTACAGAATAGTCTGAAAGTTTAGAGCAGTTGTACTTCCAGTGATGAAACATGTATTGTGTGTAGGCGACATGTGAAATAAAAAACTCACATTCATTCAACCTGTCTCAGAAATGATATGGACATCAGATGGCACGACAAGTTTCCTGATACCACTGCGTTTACAGGTCTTGTATCTTATCATTGACACTTTTATAATGTAGACACATATTTGATGATGGGTCATCTGATGCATATGCCAGATATCGCATGCCAAAGATACTTATATATAATGAGTTGCAGAAGGGCATACGATCTCAAGGTGACTAATGGAAGGACGTGGTTAGAAGTACACATTAAAGACCTCACTGAAAGCCTGTGAAGTAAACTAAGATACATGGCAAGAACTTGCGCAAAATAGAACTGCATGGCAATCTACAGTTGTAAAAAGCACAGTATATTGTGAAAAGAGAAACACTTCTCTTTTCACAAGATACTGAGCTTTTACTAATTAATAATAAAAGCCATAGTTCTGACTGAATTTTCAAAATTTAATGTAGAAAATGGTCATCATAACTTGTGATGAACGAGCAACAAACATACTACAACTTTAAATATATCGTCAAAGAAATAAGACCATGGAACCGAGTATAACACTACGCACACATGATACACGAATCGTACTACTGCATGAAACACTACTTGCAAACAAAGAATAATCAATACCAGGCTACATCATACACAAATGTAAATGTCAGAAATGAAGAGGTATTACAACACTCATAAGAAATGGTATGCAAGGAGAAGTCATAAACATGAAAAACAGCGGAAATAATATGCAAGAAATGAATATATATTGCGATGGTCTGCAGTATACAGTTAAATGCATACTGCACACCTAACTCCTAGAAACAAATATACATCAGCAGCACATATGCCAAGTGAACTATCATTGCGGTATACATTTCAATGCACACATAACTGCCGCGAGATACAAGGACAGAAACGCCATGGGAAACAACATATAGAAATTATGTAACAACAGCAATAGAATAATATTACAAGACTCCTCATCCACATCCCACTCCTCCAGAAAGTCAGTGGATCAACATTCAGAACCGACCTTACCGTTATATCTGAATATCTCCAAAAAAGACTACACTGAGAGTCCTTGGTAAAATAGAAAGTGGGCAACGACCTATATATCCTCCAAATCTCACAAACAAGAAAGCAGCGAATACGAAAAACACATCGCTAGAGCTACACATGCGAAGACTGGGAATAATTATAAACTTTCACAGATGAAACCCTAGAGAATATTGACATAAACACGGATATAAACGACTTATAAAAAAGCATCACTGCAACCATACGTAATGAAGTCTACATAATAATCCCTGGTGGATGCATAGAGAAATATAGCCCATTCTGGACAAAGAAACTTGAAGACCTTGTCAAAAAGAGAAAATAATCAAGAAAAAAATCCATTAAACTCCATGGAAATGCAAACAGAACAGAATATAATAAACTAACTGCACTGATCAGACTAGAAACAAAAGATGCAAAACAACAGAAATAGTCAGACACGTCAACCAAGTACAACATTCACATTGGCGGTTTGAGGGCATGGCAGCTATTAAAAACCTTTCAGGAAAACAAACACACATAGCAGAAACTACAGCGGACTGCAAATCAGCTACTACTGAAAGACACGGGCAAAGCAGTTTCAACAAATGCTTTTCTAACGTCAACATAACATTCTGCAGGAGAGTATTAGACAAAATATACAATTGGCAAGATTCTAAAATTCTAAGATGCTAAAGAAAGATCAAAACCAGCAAACACTGCATTCTTTTATGGAAACGTCAATCAATCAAGTACCATGCCGAATGGCGTAGGCGATCATGTTTCTCCACGACTCTCTGTGTCTTGTGTTGTCAATAAGCTCGGTTGATGAACTTCTTCCGTGCCACAATACTCGTCCATCTAGCAACTTTTCTCTTTTTTGGTTCCCTATCTCTACTCCCCTAGATCTTTCTAGTAGTTATTAAGAAGCTGTGTTGTTCTCAGCACATGCCCTATAAATCTTGACTCTCTGCCCCTAATGTTTGATATGATTGATCTTTTTACGCCAGCATCAATGAGAACCTCTGCTCTATTTTCTTAGCTGTCCATGATATTTTCATCATTCTTCTCTGAAACCACTTCTTTATAGCATCTAATTCGCTTTGAATTTTATTGTTTACAGTCCATGCTTCTCATCCATAAAAAAGAATTGGTTCGATAAAACATCTCAGCACTCGAATTCGGGAATGCATTGATAGTCTTCCATTGCACAAAATGGTTCTCATTTTTCTTTTGGGAATGCTGATGTTGCGTGTGATGTTCGGCTCTTTCTCTCACTTGAGCATCTACCTTCTGATGTTAACAGGGTGCCAAGATATTTCACTTTTTCAACTGGAGTTAATTTTGTGTCCCTAATTAATGAAAACGTAACCCTTCATAAACTTCAAACTGTTCTAAAGAAAGTACAGCCAAGAAAAGCACTAGGTCCTGATAAAATATCCAATACAATGATCTATTATCTAGGAACCAAAGGAAAAACAGAGACCGTAAACTTTATAAATACAACTTGGCAAAGTAGAGCCCTGAATTCTGAATTTTACAGCATTAGAGAACAGGAATATATATATATATATTATATATATATATATATATATATATATATATATATATATATATATATATATATATATATATATATATATATATATAAAAGATCATTGAGGCCCTAATACTGCTACAAAATAACCTATAGTAAAAATAAAGCGATGTGCTTTTTTTCCGTACTATACAAATGATTAGTAAAATGTCAGTACTCATTTATAAAATTACGAAGGTCGGAATACAGAATCGCTGTAGCAGCAACCTATTAACATACAATTTTTCTGCAATATAATTAGGAGTACTATTTATTGCTCCTGTGCAAAAAAATAAATTTTACAAAATTATTTTTCCGGCCAAAAAAAGAAACTACTCCCAGTCAAATCAAAACAACCGGAGATATGCAGATGACCACTGTACTCCTAGTAACAAGTGAGTGAGCAGGAACTACACAGACTAATAGATCAAGTCGAGAAAGCAAGTACAAATTATGGACTAGATATAAAAATCCAAAAGACAACAACCATGATAATCAGCAAAGTCACAAAATGACAGGTGCTACACATGCAAATACAAGAGTAACTATAACAAGTAGAGCAATTTCAATATATCGGACACATCACAAATGATGGGAGATGTGAAAGAGGTTGTTTGTTTGTTTGTTTTGTGTTCGCTCCATTGTAACCAGCATGATTGTCCATGCGTTTTCCGCCGGGAGCGTGTTTACGCTGTGCTACCGTTATGCACCTTGTAGGCCTAGCACATCCGATTTCGGCATGCCTTGACAATCGGGTTGGCTACCCTAGCCTGTGACAGCCTCTGCTCACGTCTGTCTCGCACGAGGTGTTCCACTGTCAGTGAATTTGCCTCGTATAATTGGACGTACTGTGCCTGTGCCCATCAGGTACTGAACCGTTTCTCATCCGTATGTCTGGTTCCTTAGGAGGAAGAACTCACCAGAAGAGTTGGACCCTGGCTCTTTCGCCTTCTTAGCCGAGGTGTCGTTCACTGACATTTTGAACCCCTCGCCCAAGTTCGAGTCTCACACCACGCGCTTGAGAGCAAGGCGTTATCGAGCTGAGCGACCTTGTCCTAATAGCGCCTGAACCCATCAGGTACTGAAGCCTTTCTCTCTGCAGGTGTGTTTCCGGTTTAGGAACATCTGGCAGTAGAGTTGGGTCAGGGCTAAATCGTTGTCTCTTTTGTGCCTGATCCCATTGGGTACAGAACCCTTTCTCTCTGCAAGTGTACTTCCGGTATAGGAAAGCTTGACATTAGAGTTGGGCCAGGAGTGCCATCTTTGTCCCTTTTTGCCTGAGCCTATCTGGTATTGCAAACCTTTCTCTTCGCGAGCATGTTTCCGGTATAGGAAGACTCGACAATAGAATTAGGCCAGGTCTTTTTGCTTTGCTAGACGCCCATTATTGGGTATGGGTCTCTGCCTATAAGAAAAACAGGTAACTGGAAGCTTGTCTCAAGCTAACAGTGCTTGTAGTTCCCATTTTCTTAATCGTGTTCACTTTCTATTTGCAGTTCGCGCTGCCCTCTAGCGCTGTTCTGCCCTTTCACTTTTTTCATTGTACTCAGTATTGAATATGTCTGTCTTTCGCAATGTATCCACCTTTTCATGCTTTTTTTTTCATTCGCCGCCCCTCCAATGTTCAGACTGGACTAACTAGATTCACTGTATGTCGACCGTTTCTCTGTATGTGGTGTTGCTGGTGGTGTCGGAGATATTGTCTGTCCTTTATGCAGTCAAATCTCTTTCCATTTGCTACCTCCACATTTCCGACACGACCCCCAAATGATTTGGCCAGAATCAGCTGGAGTTGCTGTTTCTGTTTCCAGGGTGCACAGCGAGGAGATACATTTGGGATCTTGGTTATCTGCTAACCCTGGATCCTCCGAGAGCAGTGCGTTCCCTTTGCACCCCTGAAAGAGGTTAAATGAGCATCGAAATGGCTAAAAGTACCTTCAATGAGATGAGGAAAATATTAAAATCTAAACAATTTCCACACAATATATTAATGAGAATTACAAAATGCTACATCTATTCTATATTAATGTAGGACTCAAAAACATGGACAATGAACACACAATTAGAAGACATAATTGATGCATTTGAAATGCGGATATATTGAAGAATAGTGCGAACATCATGGGAAGAGAAGCAAATCAGCGAAGAGGTTCTAACAACAGTACTTATGAAGAAAAAATTATTAAATGAAATAAAGTTCAAGCAAATAAAATATTTTGGACATATTCAAAAACATGACACCATGTTGAAGAACTTACTTAAGGGTAAAGTCGAGGAATAGTGAGCAAGTCGTAGGCAGAGATAGAAGTGTGGAGTAGCTTCGCGAGAAGGACAGGTTACAGTCTAGCAGAGTGCACCAACAAGACAAAATACAGGAGATGTTGGAGGTATGTTGCAGCCAAGCTTCGTTGTGGAGCCGACGCTTCATGTTGATGACGATGATGAACCTATTATGATACAATCTTAGTGTAATTTCAACCTATTAACAACACTTCACATTCATATATTACGACTCGCTCAAATCACACCGAAACGTCATATACTGTTTCACTGTGGAAAATGAAGAATGGATAACACAGATTACCCAGTATATATTTCTATTGTCTTGCTATCTTTACTAAAATCAATTAAAGCCAGCAAAACTAGAATTCACAAGACCTAGGACTTTCATGTATGTATAAATAAATATACTCTAGTACAGCAGTCAACAGACGGTTTGTTGTCACGGACCTCCTTCAAATATTTCTGACGCAGCCCCCTCTCCCCATAATGTCTGTCCGTTTATCTTTTTATTGTAATATAAAGGTTGATAATATTTCATCACGCCTTCGCTGGCCTCTTGAAAGGAGCCACACAAATTCAAAAGATAAAGTCTATTAATTATAATTTTTTGTCTCAATAGGTCAAGCTATATTTAGAGTGGCTGAAGTCTACAAGGAAATACAAATGAAATTTGAAGACTGTGTAAGCGCGATGTATTGTTTGTACATGTATCAGCTGTATGTCTATAGATGTGATAGGCATAAATGTTTTATATAATCGGTATAGCAACTGCTCAGTCACAGAATGAAACGTGTGACTAGTGGAGAATGCATCATTGTGAACCCCACCTAAAATAAACCCCAAAAAGCAAATCTTTTTTCATGGAGACTTCATGAATTGCCGTACAATGTTCTTATGTCTTCCTTTCCCTATTTTTGCATTCATGTCTCCCATGACTATTAAAATGTCTGTTGATTTTACTGGTTTGAGTAGTTGTTGTAGATCTTCGTAGTACTGTTCTATTTCTTCTTCAGTGTAATCTGTAGTTGGTGCATAAGTTTGTAATAATGGCCAGATCAAACGGTTTTGCTTTGATCTTTAGCAACATCATTCTGTCATTATATGTCCAGTACCCGCTGATATATGTTTCTATTTCTTTCCTGATCAGTATTCCTACGCCTCGTTCATGGTAATCTTCTCCTGAATGTATAAAAATAAAATTGTCTTTTCTTGTGTACCCAACATCTTTCCATCTTGTCTCTGCTATTCCTAGAATATCTACATCTAATGCTTCTGTCTCTAATATTAAATTTTCTAGCTTTCCTGATTGGTGTAGTGTTCTGACATTCCATGTTCCTATTCTAATATGTTGTTTCCTAAACTTTAGATGTTGTTCATCCGTTGCTTGACTTTGGGGTGTATGTGGTAAGGTCCCAGTCTTTTCTACGGTGGCCAGCCAATATTCATTATTATGCCCATAACTTGCCTCTTGTGCGCCACACACTTTGCTGTTTCGCCGTTTGAGCCGTTGATCCATTTGGATTCCTCCGCCTCGCGTGCCTCAAAGACTTTTTGTCTAGGGATGGACATTCCCTACTATAACAGTCAATACTATAACGTTAATCTAACAAAATTTCTATACGAGATAATGCGTCGTATCGGTTACGAAGGCCCGTGCAAAAGTGATAACTTCTCTTCCTTGTGAAGTTAACAAAGGGAATCCAAATATGTTATTTCTTAACATAGTAGCTTTACAGAATACGAAAACAAAATTACAAGAGTACAATGGAGATGTTAATGTACTTCTCAAGGAAACAGTAATAGCACGCAGAGAATTCAACATCATGAGCTACTTGGCGTACAGATGAAAGTGCCTGAAGTTTCAAAGTATTATGACATTAACTAAAAATGATGTGTAGCCATTTTAACCAATAACCTTAATGCAGACAGATCACCAAACGGTAAAACTATAGAACTAAAACCAAGTGAAAGTTGCACAATATTTACTGCCCCCCCTCCCCCAACATTATTCACACATTTTCCTGACTTTGTGTCCAACTAAACAAACGTCATCAAAGTTAGTGTTTTTAACTCTCACATTCCACGTCTCGCCGACAAACATTATAACTATAGAGGACTAGAGCTCGAGGACACGTGTAATAGTTCTAAATTAATCATATATAATATTTTGGAGACCCCATCACCACATATGGCACAAGTTTCCACCAGTTGACTCGATCCGGCAATTGATTCAGCTGACATAACAGAAAATAGATAAAGGTCTTGGAGGATTTAGAAAGTGACTATCGTTCAATCTTATCAGCTAATTCAATACCACAGATGAAACCGATATAGGATACTATCTTGTAATTTTAAGAGATCTGACTGGATCATTAAAAAACACAAAAGTTTGCATCATTATGTATATAACAATATCGAATTATATACATAACAAATATACAAACATTTTATGTTTGAGAATTGTGGACGTGGACTGATGGTGATAGTTGTCCGAGAAATGAAATGTGGGATAATTTGCTTTACAATTTTATAAAGTGAATGAAAGATCTACTTCTTCAGCGTTCATTCTCAAACTCCTTCTGAATCTCGCCTCCTGCGGAACAATGATTATACTTGACTACCAGCAGGATATATTCCAGAGAAAAGATATGCACTGTGTCGCCGTTCTATTGCGCAAATTGTTCGACACATCCATCTTCGGCAATAATGAAATTAATACCGTATATGTATATACGTTCAATGTGATATCTACAAATGTATTACTCGAAATTGCATGCATAATAGTGGGAAAGGTATATTCAGTCTGCACACTAGAATTCATACACTAAAACATAGGCTTACGCAGCACATGCACTAATACACCATACATACACAACATATCCACTCTTACAACCATACATACACAACATATGCACCCATACACCCATACATAAACAACATATGCACTCTTACATCCTCACATACACAGCTCCTTGCAATATTCTGTCCATCTTTTTACTATATCTGTTGTTTCATCGCGTATCTTTCCGTGTTCGTTTTGTATCATAGATACCTTTGGTCTTTTTGGTTGTAGTTTCTGAGTGTCGTATGCCACCTTACTGTTTCCGTGTTTAACACCTTCATTGGTGGTTTCGTATTGTTCGTCTCGGCACACTTCTTGTATTGTTTTCATTCTGATGTTTTTGTTTATTTTACTATATTTCCCGGACATTTCAGGGGCCTCTTTCTTAATCTTTTTTATTTCCCCCCGTTCGTCGCACAATTTAGGATATCTTCTGTTACCCAAGGTGTGTGTGTTATTCTACTAGTCCGTAGTCTTTCTTTTGCTGATTCTAATAAAGTTTCTTTCATGGCTTCTGTTAGAGAGTTAACATCTGCATTTACAAGGTTTAGAGCTGCAAGTGTTCCTCCTACTGTTGCCTCAAATATCTCTACTATTTCTGGACCTTTCATGTTTTCTAGATTAAATCTTAATCGTTTGCATTTGTTTTGTGTATGATTCTTTTTAATTTTAATTTTGATCGTCAATAGAACCATATCATGGTCGCTACCGATGTCTGCTCCTGGAAAAGTTCTTGTTTTTGCTTTTTTTATGCTGGACTTGAATTTTTTCGATCTAAGAATAAAATCACTTTGATTATGTATGTCTACTTTTGGAGTATGCCACGTTGTTTTTCTAGAAAGCTTGTGCGGGAATAATGTATTTGCAAGAATGAGTTTAAATTTATTGGCAAAATCCTCGTTCTTTCGTTTCTCCTGTTCCAACTTTCCCTACTGTACCGGCCCATTGATCATAAGCGTTAGGTCCCACTTTTGTGTTCCAGTCACCTAGTACTATTAATATATCTTCTTTTTTTTGGAGGGGGGGGGGAATCCCCTTTATTATTATTTCTCTTCGTCATAGTCGGCATTGAATGATCGGGATGTTTTTGGGTTTAGCTGCTAAACGTATTGTTATACGTTTGCTGTTTATAGGAAATATAGTGAAACATAAATATTCTAATAAATAATCTGTACATTTAAAACAGTATACGCGATTTTTTTTACATTACATTTTTAGTCAATGTTTTTAATGCTGATAATTAGAGAATTATTACAGCAGGCAAAAATATTTTCACTAGAAAAAAAGTCGCAGGAAAGAAAGTCACAATTTTGACCAGGAATGATAGTGAAGCATAAATATCCAAATAAGTCATTGCCACATATTTAAAACAGCGTATACACTATTTTGGCATTGCATTTTTGTTTTAATATTGATAACTTAAACGAATATTCCAGCCAACACCACGAAGAATCCTGTCAAAGTCTTACGGTCTCTACACCGAGCAAAACAAAAGTTGCTAATTAGTTCTTGGAGGTGAACCCTGCCATGCATGTCATGGGAGGTGGCTAAGTAGGTTAAGAGTTTATTGTTTATTCCATAAATGTTCAAGGTAGCGTCTTAGGACTCACAAATATCAAGCACAAGTAACTATCTCAAAGCTATGCACATCTTTGCTTGCTAAGGAGGAACATCAGGTGGGTTCGTGAGGTGGACCAGCTAACCACTTTATCACAGAGCCAACAGGCCATATCCATTTAGTTATTTTCATTCAATATATGCCTTTGAGATGTGAACTACTTTCCATACTTCTCTAGTAAACTCCTGTAGATTTACAGAATTCAGTTCAGAGAACGGAATTAGTTATGGATGGGTAATAGTTAGGATGCAATATTTGCGCCTTTCGAACTGACACATCTGATTTCAGCCTTTATTCTTTATTCTGACATTTTGACCTTTGTGAGACGGGAAACCTATTGCATTATCAAGAATTTCATTAATTGCCTGTCATATCAAAACTTTCATTAATCGCCTGTCACAACATGCAGGGAAAGTTACAGTGTGTCTATTATTTGATTCCCTTTCGGCCATGGCAACTACGAGTAAATAATAACGCAAAGAAAAGACTAATATGATTGTTTGGCTTTTTTGTAACTTTTTCCCGTGTTTCTCTTTGTTCTGTGATTTCTTTTACGTATAACTATTGTTTGTGACTTTGTTTGCTGTTAATTTTTTACCGTGATTTTTTTACCTGTGACTTTTCCAAGTGACATTTTCCCCTAAAATAGTACATAATTTGACAACAAAACAGTTTTTTATGTGACAATTAAATTGTTGGTATTTAAAATATTTATTGAACAATCTGAAAACAATTATTTTTATATTACATTTCGGCGAATTATTTCTAAGAGGTGAGGGAGATTTGATATAATTAAACAGACTGCTTTCCTGGATTCTTTAGAATTTCTTGACAAGTGGCAGTCAAAAATTGGCAAAACGTGTTGACGTAATTTATGAGCATCCCAAATGGTTGTATAGTTTCATACTCGACATAGTACTCGAAAAAGTGCAACACCATACAAATATAAGAACAATGTTGTTGCTGTTGTTCGTCCATCACAAGTGATGATGACCATTTGTTACATCCACTTTTGAAAATTCAATTTTAGTTATGTCCTTGATTATGAGTTCGTAGATGGCTAATGAGCCCTATTCGAGCTGTAAATGTCCTTGGACAGTTTGGACATGGAATGACGATTGTAGACGGATCTTGGTCTATCCGTGACTTTCTAGCTGCTCTCCGCTGTTGAGCTGCTGCATTTCTTTTATTTTCACAAGATGATGCGCTCTTTTTTATTTTAGAACGCCATATAGATCTATTTTGTGCAAGTTCTTCCCATGTATCGTGGTCTATTTCAAAGGCTTTCAGTGACTTCTTTAACGAGTCCTTGTAGCGCTTCCTTTGGTCACCTTGAGATCGTATACCCTTCTCTAGCTCACCATAGAGAAGTATGAGTCCTTGTCGAGGAGTTTGCGAACATTCCATGCTCCTAGAGTCAGTGGGAAAAGCTTTAACCTTCGGGTGAATTTTCGTGAATGTGAAAATGACTTGCACTGGGAATTTTGATTAAAGTGATGAAGAGTCGTGCAAAGCGTCGCCCTCACTCTCTTGTCGGACCTCATTTGAAACCAGTGGCAAGACGAATCGAGACGACTGGAAGTGAAGTACGATGCAGTGGATGACCATGGTTTTCTATGTGTCTTACCATGCCCGATGCGGTCCACACCGCGTTGCTGGCGTTCGCCTACATTACCCGGTGGGCCGATAAACCATCGTACCGCGTACGCGTAAATTCGCCGAATATCAGACTTTACGTGTTCAGGTTGACAAGACCGTTATGCTTTTTGAGATAGTCTCAGCACAGTATCACCTACTTTATGACTGCCTAAAGGCTGTCAGTCGAGTGTGGAGCCAGAACACGCCCCAGGCATTTCACTGGTGCTGTGTTCACACGACACGTCAAACCTGCTGTAGCTACATGGTGAATAGTGAGCGATTTCAATGCAACACTATTGAACAATAAGAACACTATTGCTGCGTTTAATGACCTATTCAGATTACAATAACTGATTATGGCAATACGGAATTGGCCAGAAATGGATCAGAAAAAAATAAATATTGACAGGTTTCATAAAACATGGGACGGTTGCTATCAACAGAGTCCAATTCGGTTGCTATCACCAACCAATTCATAATAAAACCGGTACAAACGTAACTGAGTGATAGGCAACGTAACTGAGTGATAGGCCGATATCACTTACCTCATGTATAGGTGAACTGACTGAGTGTCGTAAACACCGGACTATAATGTTAGCTATAAGATCACAGCTGTGGAGAATAATGAGGAGAAAATGGCGGACAGACGATCACCTCTTCAGATTTACACAAATGTGATGCACGGTTCCCAAGAAAGAAAATGCACTCTAGCAGTGTTTCCTTAGAGCAAATCAACAATATAATCTCATATCTGGTAAAAATTAACACAATGGGAATAGATGGGAAATGGTTAGATGGATTGCATACACGCCATATTGATAAAAGAAAACAATAGCCTCCAATTATATTAATAGGCCTACATTATCCGGAAAAGAACAATGGAGGAAGTACTGTTCCAAGGCTCTATTCTAAGTTTAAACTATTCCTTTTCTTAATTGATAACGGTCATGCATAATCTCAATGTGTAAAAATCATTGTTTTCTGCTACGTTTGCCATCTGGACCACGGATAAATATCTCATCCTGGCAAAACCAGAGATCTCTTCACAATTTGAGTATTTTCTGAATTGTCTATCTATCTATCTATACGCTTGTCCCTTGTTTGCCTTGCAGCGTCAGGGGTGGAAGAGTTCTCTGGAGATGGCCTTCTTGTGCGCTGTTTGTAAGCTTGTTCCTGTGGCTTCTTTGATTTCTGTGATCCATCTTTTACATGGTCTGCCTCTGGCTTTATAACCGTTATGTCTATGTGTCATGGCCATTTGTGGCATGCTATATGTCGGTAGTCTGGAAGCGTGTGGAAACCACTTGATCTGAATTGTGAAAAATATAAATCAATAGTCCGAAAACTTTTTATACGATTTTCTCTCGAAGCCAGGAAACAGCAAAACGATCTATCAACATCAAATTGAGTGGGTAAATATCTAAAAAGTATGAGTCATCTGTGTATCATGGAATAAAACCAGACAGACAACTGACACTGAAAAACCACATTGACCTATCAGAGAAAAAGAACTAGTAAACATATAAACCCCATTAAAAGACTAGATATTAATAACTGGGGGGGGGGGGGCAGACAATTAAACTCTTTAACAACTGTGGCTCAGCTATATGAGCTACACTGACATCTCATCCCTGAATTGGGTGCAGGTTCATGTTCTGAGACTAATCTGTGGAGAGATAAGATCAATACTTACAGCTGTATGTGAAATAGATACAAATGTAGAGCCGCTGAATATCATACGGAAAAGTGCACTACTGGAAGCAGTAGAAAGATACAAGATACAGAAGAATTACCAATTAAATAAATTACTTATTTAGCACTTAACAACAAAATAAACGATTTTTAAAAATGTCTCTCATTGCTGGAGATGAGAATAATCAACTTTATCTACCACAAAAGAGTGAACTGTATAACAATCACTTTGACTACAAGCATTTTGTATCAACTATTGACATCTCTCTTGTATCAAAAGTTTACATTTCTCTTGTAACAACTGTTTACATTTCTCTTGCATCAACTATTTATATTTCTCTTGTATCAAATGTTTACATTTCTCTTGTATCAACTATTTAAATTTCTCTTGTATCAACTGTTTACAACGTTTTTGTATTAAATAGAAAGGAGAGAAATATCGCTAGAAAGGAGAGTTTTCGTGGGCGAAAAAGAATGATGGTCAATCAACAACGTACTGGGACTGTCAGTCAACGTGTAATGGCGAATACACTCAAGGAAAGATCTGAGCACCTATGGACTTGTCCGGAGTGCAATGACGATGATCCAACGACTAACTAACTATCTAAATAACTTGTATTAAATGTTTACGTTCCTCTTGTATCAACTGTTTATATTTCTATGGTGGCGAATTCTTACTTACCCTTTCCAATAAACGTTTATGTAACTCTTTTAACAACCTTTTAATTACATATAGTAACAACTGTTTACTCCCCTATTTGAAAAACTGTTGACTTACCTATTGCAATACATGTTTTACATACCCATTGTAACAAATGCTTTTTACCAATTGTATCCTCACTGCTGTAAGTAATTGTATTGCCTCACTAACCAATAAATGTGTAACTCTTCACTATTTGCATTAATTATATTTCCTCCCTATCTGATCTCAGTATATCGCCACTTTATCTGAATTAAACTATTTCCTCGCTATATGAACTAAGACTATTGGTTTAGTATCTGAGCCAATTGTATTGCCAATCTGAACTACATGTATTTCTTCACCATCTGAACTAATTGTATGTCATATCTGAATTAACTGCTTATTCTAACTACCTGAACTAATTGTATTTCCTCACTATCTGAACAAGGGTTCTTGTTTAGAACGCATATCTCCCTATTTTATTATTTACCTTGGCTATGTTTATCAATTTATGCTTATTATTTATTAATTTAGAATATAAATTATTTAGGGTTAGTCTTAGTTATGTAAAACACAACCTTCATAACCCTAACCCTAAAAATTTATATTTGAATTAATTGTAATTAAATATTAATTATTGATTTTTAGATTAATTATCCTAAAATAAGCAGGGAGGTACTCGTTGTAAACAAGGACCTGAACGAGTTATATTTCATTACGATCTTACCTAACTGTATGTCATCATTATCTGAACTAAATAATGTTGTCATTAGTACCTGAATTAATTGTATTTCCTAACTATCAGAACTAAGTACCTTTCCACAAATTTCATTGTGCTCCTGAACATTGTTGTGTTGTTACCATGTCACACAAAAAAACCACGTCGTATAAAAAAATATAATTAGGAGAAATCAAGAAATTGAAATCAATAAGCCATGTCATTTAACATCTTGTAACAAACATTTGATTTTTCAGACCAAGAGTTTATTTGCAGAGATAATCTTGCCACTGGAACAAAAGTTAGAAAGCGAGTTCAAGAATGCTGCCGTAAGATGATAATTTCTATGCTTTTGCCAATACGGTTGCATACTATTGTTACTACTGCCAATAAATCTGCATGCTACTGCTACTAACGCCGCATACTACTGCTAGTAGCGTTACATACTATTGATACTACAGCTACCAACTCTGCATACTATTGTTACTATTGCTACTACATCTGCATACTGCCGGTATAGCAGCTTCACAATATTACTACTACTATTAGTAACTCTGCGTACTACTGCTACTACAGCTGCTTACTAGTACAACTACTTCTACCTCTGCTACTATCTATTCGCTAAACCCTTTGTTGCCTTTCAGCGTCAGGGATAGAAGAGTTTTCAGGAGATTGTGGAATTTATCGCCTCTTTATATTTCGGTGGTTCATTGTTTTCGTGGTCGGTCTCTAGGTTTGTCTTCACTGTATCTTTGTAGCATAGCTTGCTGTGGTATGCTATCTGATGGTAGTCTGCTGATGCTTGGAAACCATTTGATATGTTGTCTCTTAATATAATCTAAGATTGGTACGGTGCTGGTTCTTTGTCTAATGTCGTCATTCCTCACTCTGTCTCTTAGCTATACTCATAGGATTCTGCTTAAGCATACCATTTCAGCTATCACAAGTTTACGTTTGTCTTGTGATGTCGTTGTTCATGCTTGGCATCAGTAGTAAAGCATTGGCATAATGATCGTTTTCAATAATGTTATTTTGGTATTGAAATCTAAATTTTTGTTTCTGACGATTGGTGTCATTTGCCCTAGGACTTTGTATGCTTTACTACATCTATTGTATATTTCTTGGTTACTCTTGCTGTCTGTTGTTATATTACTTCCTAAGTATATGAATTGTGTCACTTCTTTAAGTCTATTGATTCCAATATAAATATAAATAAATAAATATATATATATATATATATGTTCCTCCAGGGTCATAGGCGGCGCATAGGGCAGAAACCATAGCTTTCCATTTATGTCTTTGTGTTGCCAGGTCTTTCAATTCTTGCGTGTTGTTTAGGTACATTGACATGCATTCTCTAATAATGGTTCTTCGTAGAGTTTCTCTAGGTTTCCCTCTTCTTCTTACTCCGGATAGCACCCAATATAGTTATTGCTGGGGAATTCTTAGGCAGCTCATTCTGAGAACATGGCCGATGTAAGTCCAAACCCTTTGTCTAACGAAGGAAGATATATAGGTTTGTTTGCTTTCCTCTCTGATAGTAGTGTTAGATTTAAAGTCACTACACTTAACATTCAGAATGGTACGTAGGTATTTGTTTTCAAAGGAGTCTAGTCTCTTATCTGTGGTTTTTGTGGCTTTCCAACTTTAGCATCCATATGATAGAATAGGGATGATGTTGGAGTTAAACAACCTGAGTTTTGTGGTATTTCTTAGTGTGTTTGACGTCCAGATGTTACATACTCACTAGGTGGAACTATAAGAGGGCAGACTGGAAAATGTACCAGCATTTAAACCGGTGTTCTAGCTAAGGACATGAACTTGAACAAAGACATCAATATAGCAGTGAGTGAATTTAATATATGTATATTACATGCTGCTAGTAAAACCATACCCAGGGGGCACGCAAAAACTACAAACCTACTGGAATGATGAACTAGAAAATGAGCTGCAAAATGAGATGGAAACATCTAGACAGCAGGCTGAGAACAGTCATAGCCAAGAACATCACAACAAATATCAGCAAACAAAGGCTCAATTTCAAAGAGCCAAGTTACAAGCCAATTGGAGCAGCTGGAATGAAAAAACAGAGTCGCTGAACCGAGAAAGAGATACTAGCAAATTATGGAGACTTGTAAAACAACTAAATGACGAAGGTACAGGGAGAAATACCAGGATCACACTTTGTAAAGATAGAAATATTTTAACAAGTAAACAATTTGGAGCCGATTACTTTGCAGATTCCTTTGCAGAAGACAATAACGTCAAAGTTAGCCCATACAATTAACTGGATGTTCGAGAGAACCAGCAAAACATTGAACTAGGCGAACCTATACCTGAAGTCATGGAGGCACCAATCACAAAGAACGAATTGGAGCATGCAATATCCAAATTGAAAATGAAAACGTCCCCTGGAGCTGATGGAGTGTCCAATGAAATGATTAAAAACCTGGGAACGGCAGCAAGAGCAAAACTACTGCAGATGTTTAACATAAGCTGGTCAACAGGTAATGTACCACAGGCGAGAAGAGAAACAATAATGATATCACTCCTCAAATCAGGAAAAGCTGGCAACACAGTCTCCAATTACAGGCCCATCAGCCTCAAAGCTGTCTCTGCAAAACAATGGAACGCATTATCAATCTTAGGTTGCAGTGATACCTTGAAAGTGAAAACCTTCTGGTATCACAGAAAGCAGGATTCAGACAGTGCTACACTATTGAAAATCAGGCAACCTACCTCTCCCAAGAGATTGAGGATGCCTTCAAAGACTAGAAACTGGTGCTATCAGCATGGATAGATCTCAGGAAAGCATTTGATAAGGTCTGGACAGAAGGGCGCTTAAAGATTTTTCGATATTGCAGGGTTAGCTCAAGAATGTACAAATAGGTAAAAGCATACCTGCATAATAGAAGAGCCAGGGTATAGTTAGATGGTTGCAATAGCATGAAAGTTCTACTGTGTTATGGAGTCCCCCAGGGAGGAGTACTGTCACCCACACGTTTCTTGGTTTACATCAATGACCTAGTTGCTGAACTACCACAAGGGATCAAAGTGGCAATGTATGCTGATGATTTGGTGATCTGATGCACAGAAGAACATGCGACAGTGGCCACTAAACAAATATAAAGAGCTATCGATGCCCTAACCTTATGGGCAAAAAGATGGTGCGTCAGCATTAACACAGATAAGTGTAGCACTACACTCTTTACCCAATTACCACAACAGAAGCCGGCCATATGAAGATAGATGGAGAGCTCTTGAAAGTAGACAAACAACCCATATACTTCGGAGTTACTTTTGATGATAACCTGACATGGAAGCAGCACATAAACAAAGCAACTACAAAAGCTAGGGGGAAGTTAGCTATCCTGAGAAAACTAACTGGAACCACATGGGGAGCCAGTGGGAATATACTCAGTAAATTTTACCAGCAAGGCATAAGACCACACTTAGAATATGTTTCAGCTGCGTGGTGTCTTGCATCAAACGTCACATTACAAGATCTAGATAAAGTGCAAAACCAGACACTTAGAATAATGCTAGGAGCAATGAAATCAACACCCATAGCAGAGATGGAGAAAATGTGTTGAATGCAAACATTTGGCGAATGCAGAGACACAAAAGTACTAATTAAAGCAGAAGAGTTTCAGTGTATGCCAAGTCATCCAACGAAGAAAAGATTCCAAAATCTAGCAATGGAACCACTGCAAAGACGCAGCTTTATCAAAAAAGCACAACGACTCCGTAGACAACTTGCAGACCTACCTGAAATTGACAGCCCCTTAAGGTCTGTAACAGAATAAACCCCGTGGAGTGAAAGACATGTAATGCCAATATACATTCAGACCCATGTGAAAGGAATACTAAGCGAGGACGAACAGAACCGTGTGAAGCGAAGGACAGTCACCCTCAGTTTCTTGGATGAGGAATATACATAAGATATATGTGTCAGAGTATACACAGATGGGTCAGCACAGAATGCAGTGAGGAATGGAGGTGCAGGTGTATATATAGAATATCCACACAAGCCTAGAGATACAATCAGAACACCGACAGGGAAATTCTGTAATAATTATGATGCAGAATCCAGGCAATTAGTGTAGCAACTAAAAAACTGCTGAACTCAAACTCTGCCCTACAGCCTGTGGTATTCCCGACAGATGCAAAGTCAGCGCTTCAAGCTCTCCAGTCTGGAAAATTGACAGACTTTTAAAAACTACTTAGTGAATTGTCTTACTAGTATAGGGTAACAATGTAGTGGATACCCTCTCATTATGGAATACCAGGAAATGAAAAAGCAAGATGTAAACATATTAAAAAACAAGGAATAGTTGTGCGTTCTAGACTGTAATAGTAGAATCTCTAGTCAAATGTTCGAATTTCTGTGTTTAAAACCCGTCAAAAGCTTCTTGTTAATTTGTTTTTCATAAATGGAGTGATAGTTCTGTATGACAAATCTCTCTGCTTGAATGACATCATGAAAGTCATGTGGTGATTGCAAAATGGCTTTGTTTCATAATGTTGTGATTCTTGATTTGATACCAGTATTATAGTATATCGGACATTCCCATGTGCTCCACTGTTTGTCCCAAGAGTAAGTAGACATACGCAAAGTCCCAGCCAGATGTTGATTATATGATCGTTCCATATTCACATACTTCTCCGCTAACCCATGGTCAATCCCATTTCTGTCATTCTTTGTATGTATACTTTATTATCTCTGTATTTTTTTTTTTTACTTTAACAAATGTAGAACTGCCAATACAGTGTCATTCTTGAACATCTTCTATTCGACGCATGCTATCAAAGTTGTATAATTCCTATATCAATTTTGTGCATGCATTTTCATACAGGCGGAACAGCGTAAATACCATCAAGGTCACAAGGAATTTCTATCTCCGTATATAAAAGCGTTAAACTGCCTGGAAAAGTTTAACAAAAAGAACCAATCAAAGGGAGTTTATGATGAGGAAAAGGAGGCGCCGGTAGGTATAATATTATTTATTTTTTAGTGAGTTCTCAATCTTAATAACCCTTAATAACGTAGGATACGAACACCCAGAAATTAGTTAAACAGATGACACCACACTAATATCAAGAACCCCCACAGGTTTAGAACAACTGATTATGTCAGTAAAACATGATAGGAAGGAACAAAACCGTTTCCTCAATTCAAAAAAGACAAAATTAATGCATGTAAGCAGACATGGAATTAAACCTAAAATAGTTATTGACAAAGAGCAACTAGAAAATGTAAACAACTTTGAATATCTAGGATCAATTATCAACATCACATGAGATTGTTCTGCTGAGATAAGAAAGAGAATAGAAATTACACTACAATATACCATCCTAGTTGAAAAATCTATGGTGAGAAGAAAACAGAAAAACAAAGTTACAGCAACTAAGAATCTATATATTTTCAGTGGCAACATGCGGTTGTAAGACGTGGGCAATGACATCCATATCGGAAAAGAAATCTGCATTGGAAATGAAATGCTATAGAAAGGTCCTAAAACTATCATGGACAGAAAAAGAACTAACGCAGATATCCGCAAAGATCTGAATATGGAAGAAGACTGGTTCCTCAAAATTATCACAAAACGCAAACTTATATATTATCGGTCTTAGAAAAAGATACAATGTTTGGAAAGATTAATAATTGGGGGGGGGGAGTTCCAGATAAGAGAACAAGAGGCAGATCAAGACTACGATGGACACATGGCATCGAAGACCCTCTGAACATGACACTGGAAGAGACATGGTAGCTCGTACAGAGCCGTGAGACTTACAGAGTGGTAGAAACGACAACGTTCCGAAAAGGACACGTCACATAAAGAGAAAGACAGAGAGAGAGAGAGAGAGAGAGAGAGAGAGAGAGTGAAATGACGTCTCTTTACTTATAAAATATATGTTCTTTTAATGGCGTAGCATTATTGGTCATATCAATTGTAAGTTCAGTTATTTAAATGATGTTAGTGCACCCTTTACTGGGCAGTTACATTTGGTGTTCCTTATGTACATCGATTATTGTATTTTCCTCACGGACATGCCTGAGGCTGATCTGTTATGCTTCGTACACCTTACCGATAACTTCATCCGGCCATCAAGTTTGCATGCGAGATATCTTCCTCCAATGTGAACTCACTTGATACATCTGTCACCATCCAACCCTGCTCTCTTAAAACATCGATATACTACAAGCCGACTCATGCCTATATCTTTCTCCTCTATACCGCCTCTCATCACTCTGCTTGTTACGATTCCCTGCTATTCGCTGAATGTCTACTAGTGCGGCGTCTTTGTGTTGGCGAGGAGAAACTTTCTCAAGATAGCCCATGAGATGGATTTCTTCCGCAGTCACATATATCCTTACATGGTCCGCGTGTCTGTTCTGTTTCGAGTGTAGCATCTTGTGTCGGGAAAACCTAACAGAAAACACTTTCAAAGGTCTTCCTTCACAGACCGGATCGAACTTTATATCACTTTCTATAATCTTAGCTCTGTTGTTCGGCATGTCCTATTTCGATACCCTCCTCTTCTGTAGTCGGATCACATGACGTGTGATGTGTTCTGAGATCCCTCTCTCGTTACTTACAGACGTGTCAAGAACCTCAGGGATATATTGGGCAAGAGTCATATGCAGCTCAACGCTCCTTATCATTATGTCACAATCGGCTGCAAACAAAGTATATACACCACATGTACCTGTGTCACCCAGACCAGGTCTGTCACATTCTTTAAAGCCACCTTCAACCCTGAAGAGAGTTTTACATGTGTGTTCTGCAACAACATGTATGTCATCACCTGAAGCGTTGCACCATGACCTACATATGTGAGACTAGACGAATGCTCGCAGACCGATTCTGCAAATATATGTACAGTATAAAAAAACAGACTTTTATTCATGTTGCTGATCACTTCAATGGCACTGGCCATCGGGGTGCCCATGATATTCAGGTGACGGCCGATCAGATTATTGGACCCCTCATGTTTGGGAACCATTATATAAATTATTTCGCACGATTTAATCCTTTGGGATCAATGCCGGTAAATCTTATGGACGATACAATGTTGTTCTGGCATTTCTCTGTTTGTCGTATTCCACCGAAATGTATGTGTGTTTAGTCTATTTTCTGCATATGTTGTTTCAACTTCAACCTTCTCTTACATAAATATAGATATAACTGTTCCGCGTTATATCTATATTAAACTGTGATATGTGAACGCCAATAGTGCCGTTTCTACTCGAAGTTTTCTATTGTGAAAGTATTCTTGATAGCGGCCTTTTGGTCGAAACATCGATGTATGTGTATTATTATGTGTGTTTCAAGTAATTAGCAACATTTCATTATCTTGGTCCACGTTTCGTCTGTTGGATTTCAGTTTTACTGCAGTGATACATATTATCTATACAAGATTGAATAATTCAAATAAAAGACACTACTAATAAAGAGTTGATTAATATATGGAACAATATAAATAAAGGTATAGATGATTATACCCTCATGACACTCAAAGTAGGTGTAATCGAATAAAATAGTTTTAAAATGACACTATTTAGAAAATATAATTTACTTATATTAGGAAAACAGATAAATGTACATGGCATGAACCATTGAGTGTTACGTACAAATCAGAATAACAATAGTGAACACGAGTTAATTAAATGTCAAACATACAATGAACAAATGGAGAAGACTATAAATCATTAAGTACACGCATGTTCAATTGAATTTAAACATGTTAGGGTCTAATATAGAAACAATTTAATACATGAAATTGTTAAATAAATTTTGACAACAATATATATATATATATATATATATATATATATATATATATATATATATATATATATATATATATATAATAGAACAATTCCCTGATAGAACAGAACCATATAACATTCGGACTCGGTTTGAAAGGATCTTCGTAATTATTTCCACGTGGGCATATTGTGCGTATGGTTATGCCTAGGTTTCACCCTCACATCAAAGATTGACTTAAAGTATATCAGTGGCTAACCGTCAATAGACACCAAAATGAACGGCGCTCCCACCTATGATTAAACAACTAAAATAGCTCACACAATTTGGTATTTACTATAAACATTACAGAAAGATAATTACAGGTTCATTCTTGTTTTGAAGTTATCTTCCCTTGACTCTACTTTGGAAAATGTGGATTTATTTTACTAGATTACGTTAACAGTAATCTAACAGTTCATTTACCAACCGATGGTCTGACATTTGATATTTTAATAATGGTTGAATGCTCTGTCATATGCTGGCTTAAAACCAGTCATGGGCTTAGAAGTAATATGTAATGACATGTAATTCTCAAAACTGAATTCCGCAATGGGGTTACAATGTGACGTCATCACGACAACATTGTGTATTTTTTTCTGTGGTTTTGGAAACATTATTATTTAGTGACATTATTATTTAGTGATATTATTTAGTCACGTTAGACAATAAGCCAATGTGATCTGGATAATAGCTTGTAGATTTTCTGTGAACGGATTCAACAATAACACGAAGTGAATGTAATATTCAAAATTAGAAGCCTTTATATTGAATCATAAGATGTTAACGTGTGTGCGAGTACTGAACATTTTCTCAGAAAAAAAAAAAACGATACCTGGAGACACTAAAAAATGTACACTGACCATTGAACATTGCATTTGATCTTGTTAATTGTGACTATATTTAATATACTTTAGATATGTTTTTGTATATTTTGCAAGTTATAATGTTTTATTATAATGACTGTTTTCTAATTGCGCATTATTTTGAAATATCTCTCATGAAAGTGCATAATCATACATGAATATATTGAACACTAACATTGCAGTATTCTCGTGCTGTTTTCAAGTACCAAGAAAAGTTGGACGAGTTCAGAATTCAAGGGCTAAAACTGGTACAGCATTGTTAGATTTCGTGTCTGATTGTTTCTGTTAATGGCATAATGCATGAATTTTTCTGTTAATTACGTTATTCATAAATGTTTTGTTAATCACGTTATTAATAAATATTTATGTTAATCAGGTTATGAGCTTTAGCAGAGCCGGGCAGCATTGTTAATGTTTATATCAATACATAAAAATAATATTTGGACACAATGTTGCCAATTAGAAATTATGAACAGATATATCAACATATCTCAGAATATGAACGATGCCTCATACATAAACCTATATAAATGTAAATAAAATAAGCAGTCATGTTACAAAGACAAATGGATATATATGTTATCCATAAATGTCATAAGATTAGCTCGGATAATGTTAAACCGACTTCCACACACTCAGAGTTATTCCACATCTTGTCTCTGAAATTCATTGCAGATTTTGTGTAGGTCGAAGGACAGTGGACATTATCTTTGTTGCTCATCAACTCCAAGAAAAGTTTAAGAATATAACAGAACTTTTCACAACACCTGTAGACCTTACAGAGACATCAGTATAGTGCAATGAAAACCGCGAGAGAAGGCACATGTATGTAATCGCATCTTAAGGATAACTGGAGAGGAGATGGGCGCCACCAACTAAACCGTTCGCCCAATGAAATAGGGCAATATATAGTTAGACACAGAGAAGAAACAATCAAGATTTTAAACGTACCGAGAACAGTGTTATCGGCACCTGGAATGTACGCAATCTTAAGGCTCGTGGTAAGGTCTGCAACGATCTTAACATATTCACATGAGACATAATAGACATAACAGAGGTAATGTGGACAGGATGCGATGAAATAACACCGGATGACGATCACAGAAGCTGGTATAGTGAAGACGAATCAAGACATCAACATTTCAGGTGTGCGTAATGTATTTTGGCGGTATGTATTTCTTTGAAACAACCATTACTTCTGTGTTGTTCTTGTTTAAACTGAGGCCTTTTTTACTTTCGTGAACTACCATGTCTAACAGGACTTGGCGTTCTTGTTCGCTCCCTCCAATCATAACTATATCCTCAGTTTATCTTGGATTATTCAGATTCTAACCCCCAACTGCTATTCCTGGAATGTTTTCTATGTTTCGTATAATAGCATCGGTGTACAGGTAGAAAAGATGTGGTGACATTGCACATACTTGTCTGACGCACATCTCTAGCTTTTGGAATTCTCCCACGTCACTGTCAACACTTATCGCCGCTATTTGCTATCAATACATATTTCTTGCTATCGTTAGATTTCTCTCATAAACATTGAGTTTTTCTAACATTTTTATTATTTCTGAATGCTTCACCTTGGCAAATGTTTTACTGTAATCTATGAAGCACAAGTACAGATCAATTTGTACTTCTGTTTAATTATCCATCAATATTCTCCATCAATAAATCCGCATTGTTCTTCTGCAATTTCTGGTTCAAAATTTCCTCTTATTTATCTCATCATTACACGAAGTAGGATCTTGGTCATCTGGCTCATAATGTTAATTGTTCGATGGTCTTCCCATTTTACTGCACCAGGTTGTTTCGTTATGGCTGTGAATATTGATTGCAAACACGCCATATGGAATATCGCCACTGTCACAGATGTCATTTAATATTTTTGCAATTATTTCTATGCCATAATCCCCCTGTATAACCATCAAACAACAATTGCAATTAGAGGTACCGGCTGGGCAGCTTGCGATTTGCAGAGGGCTGACAGTGAGAAAGAATATGTAGAACTCACTTCCAAACTGTAAAGCAAGTGTAAAATTTATGGTATATAAACACCGAGAATAGCAAAATAATGGCAGGCATGACTTCGGTTAACATCTAAGTGAATGAACAGAAACTAGAAGAAGTTGACATCTTTAAATACTAAGGATCTCATGAGAGCAACAAGGGAAGCACTAATGCAGAAGTAAAGATTAAATGTGAAATAGCATCGACCACAATGCCCAGATTAAATACCATATCTTTATTTTTGCTGTGTCTTGCAGAAGAGTTCTCTATAGTCGACCGTTTTGTGTTCATAATATATGTTTGTTTTCGTGGGCTCTTTTAAATACCACACAGAATAACACAATATATTACAGCAGTGAGTATAAACCTATATTAATCTCGAAAAGTACTTGTTTGAATGTAAAAATTGCATAGCTAATGCCTAAACAGAGAAGAAAATTCAGACCTTTAAAAAATATTACAGATGAATATTGAGTAGGTTATCCATTATAGAGACGATATAATTAACACATACTTGAAAATCACGTATGACCACGTGCTAAGGCATTATTCTTTTTTCCACAACTACCTTACACGGAAAAGTGGAAAAAGACGAGATGGTAGAAAGAAAGTATAGATTGATAACTATAAAGTCTGGATATTATTAAGATTATCCATACTTAAACAAGGAACAGCGATACACAGTATAATTTTTGTGTTGCTGTTTTCAGAGTGGCACCCCTACTACTCTAAAGAGTCATGGGTTTGATGACGTTGAAAGCAGATGTAATAAAGAAACCTCTTTCACATTCATGTCTTCATAGATGTTGCTATCAATTCGTTCAAGTAATTTAGTAATTTAGACAAAAGTGTATTTAAACAATAATGATTCATGTAAATTTTTGTCTTTACAGGCATTGCTAGAGGAAAGAAAGTGCTACTGTTTTATTCTGTCCAATCTGTCTAACGTTGCTGCAGTACAGTTGAAATATCATGATAGGGTAAAGGAACATTTCACTACTTTATTTTATATATACTGTTCAAAAACGAAAACACATTATTTTAAAGTGTACCCAATTTTATTTTACGAAATTAATGTGTCAAACTTTGCATGAAGAAACTTTCAGACTTTAACTAAACCAAACCCGTCTACATGCATTCCCAACGGTGTATTGATGAAACTTCTTTGCCCAGTCCAGTCGGTTCTAGCGATGCCAGCTTGTAAGGACAGGACGGACCTCTGTATGCTCTTCTAGTCCAAGATCAGCGAAATAACACTATTCAAAACAATTATTATGCCAATGGTGTGCTACCAATGGCAAACATGGACAACGATATCACAAGACAAACGTAAACAGCTGAAATGGCATACTTACACAGAATCTTAGAAATATCGCTAAGAGACAAAGTGAGAAAAGAGTACATTAGACAAAGAACCGCTCTTTTATTGTCATTTGCGAAAGAGTGCAATATCACGTTTAAATGATAATGCCAATGGCATGATAAGCAAGTAATTTGTAAATGACGTTAATAATTGACTGTAAACAACCTCAAATATGTGTGTGAGCTGTGTGTTGAATTGTAGACTTTTGATATATATCGTAAATAAACGAAATTTCAATCCACAGGCTGCATTTTATTGAAAAAAAAATAATTCACAGGGAATATACCATTTCAAATTCACAAACAAAATATTCACTTATATGCGTTATATATTTGCTAACATACATCAGTTTTAATTTCAGTAAAGCTGGTGAAACGTATTATACTAATTTTGAGAATCAGCAGAAAGAAAAAGTCATAATTCTATCTCAATTTTCTATTTGCGATTCTATTTAGTTTTATTTATTTAGACTTTAGAGTATTATTTGTCTGTATAGAGATGATATTATGCGAAACATAGAAAGTATGACATGAATAGCAGTTGGAGGTTACAATTAGAATAACATACATACGATATGCTAGCTATACAGTTATGATTGTAGGGAACGAACAAGAACTTCAATCCCTGTTAGACATGGTAGTAAAAGAAAGTGAGAACAAGGGTCTCAGTCTAAAAAGGAAGAATACATAAGTTATGGTTGTGTCAAAGAAATACACATCACCAAAATGCAGTATTCCTATCAATCAAACAAAATTAAATAAAGCGGATACAGTCAAGCATTTTGGCACCATTTTAACAATAGTTGGCAGGTGTTCCAATGAGATCAAGAACAGAATAACACAGGCCAAATTCAACATTTTAAAGAACGAGAAATATTCTATGCAATATATAATATCAATGCATTCACGAGTTCGAGTGCTAGGCAATTGTGCATCCGACCCGTTCATAAAGCAATGATAAACTATTGATCGTATTTATATTGCCTATAAAATCACCGCAGCCATAAAATGTTGAGTTTATAGTTTATTCCTGAATAGGATATGATATCAAAGTATTTAGAATATCGTTTAATCAACATTACTATTATAGTTGTATTATACATATGCCTGTATACTCAATGACTCGATAAGCATGATTGTGAAAGTTCAGGCGGGGTGCATTTGGGAACAGTGGCTGGATGTAGTGAATAATTCCTGTGAGCGTAAAGTGGCTTTAATTTTTGACTGGGATATGCGGGAGTCTGGGAAAATGAGAGAGCAGATAGGTTGGCCGCAGACGCTGTTACTACGGGCGTTGCTGGAGCGATGGGTATAGCAGACATTTTAAACGCCATACGGAAAAACGCACAAACAAATGACTGCATAAGTGACGATGACTTCTGTTCCATGACTAGAATAAGGGAATTTCGTTTGAAATGTGGTGTCGCTAGAAAGGAGCAGTTTCATGGGCACGAATGAGTGATGATCCATCAATGAAGTACTGGGACCGTCAGGCAACGTGTAATGGCGGCTACACTCAAGGAGAGATCTGAGCACCTATGTACTTGT